>BMAW01042029.1:679497-700412 GCA_019974015.1 Nephila pilipes | reverse complement strand
ATTAAAAAAAAGGGGGGGATGGGAGATCTGCACATTACGTGTAGTGTAATGAGATTTCGAAAAAGATTCTCAGCCATTACTGAAAAAAGATTGCTATTCCAGCTCTATTGAAACTTCAAACACATTGTTTTCCAAATCAAGTCAAATGTAGATTTCTGCACAAGCATTCAACAAAATCTGTCAAAATTAGTACCCACTAATAAATGCCTTTTGAACGTAATCATTCAAAGAAATAGAATTTGGGGAAAACTTTAAAAATTTTTTTTAACCCAATACTCAGTTAAAGAGTTGGTTATGCTGAGCGGCTTTAGAAAACACAACAAGGCTAGAGGAAAATACATTGGGGGAGGGAGAAAAAAAGGAACCTAAGCGAAATCCTCCCCAAGAGCCTTAAAATTGAAACCAATCTTTTTCGAGTGGCGGGATTTTAATTTAGCAAAACAATGAAAATGAAATAGAAATAAATCGTATTTATTTTTCTTAAAAAGATGATATAAAACAAAATACTTAACATGAAATTGTCTTACTCCAGTCTGACGGAAAAAAAAGAAAGATAAGGAGAAATTTCTTTTGAAACAATCATCAAAACATTAAAATCAATGACGATGTTTGCAATTAAAGGATTAATAGGAACATTTTAATGAGTGAGCAAAAAAAAAAAAAAGTTAATTGAAACTTTAAAATTACGAAGAATCCTCTTGAAAAGACATAGAAAGTCATTGTAATGCCTTAAGTGGGTCTAAGTGGGACATTCACAGCTTCAGAAAATATTAATAATACTTTTATTTTAGAATTTTTAAGTCCATAAACAATATTTAAAAAAAAATTATATTTTTTTATATACAGTCGATCAGCGTTTTAACAATTTGAAAAGTAATAAAGTGTACAAAATTACAGAAGTATATACGAACGATTCAGGTGTGTTTATCTTTAAAGAACAAAACGTTGTTAGCAAAATAATTTCCAAAACAAATGTGAAAAAAACTGAAATTAATTCCGGTTATCAATACTGTTCAAGTTTTACATCATAAAGTAATAATAAACACTTTCAAGATATTATATCTCAGAAACTTTGATGAAGATTTTAACCTAACCCGGCAACTAACAACAATTGTATCCACTAATATGTAGTTCATACGTCAAGAGATTAACAAGGACAACTTGCAGAGATTTCAGATTGAAAGCGTCACAGAGCTATGAACTAATGACATAATGATTTCGTGCATAAAGTAGTCAACAACTTTTGCCCAATACGAGAATATATGTACACTATAGAAACTAATAAGGATCACAAAGAAGTTTTAGTCATTCAGGTTTTGAATTAATGTTACGTAGGCATTTCCATGATTAAATTTTAGGAAATGATTTTCAATCTCAGCGTTTTAACCAATTTTCATTTATAGATATTTATTATTCAAATAATATAAGACTGGGAATAATATAAATACACACCCATACGTGGCGCAATTTTAATCCAGCATTCAGGTTCAGCACATTCTATTAAGCCGTTCTTTCTTGGATTTCTTCGAGAGCGGATTCAGGTTATGACTCCCGTATCGCCGCACAACGCTGCTCGCATTTTCGAAACCAGTGTTTCACGTAATTGTCAGTTTTTTCATTAAAGTACAGTATTTTCTTGTTTTTCTGGCAGGTTTACATATCGTGTTTGCACAATATTACAACTGTGTACATACAGTGGTGCTACAACAAAAAATTCTAAAAGCCAGCAGGGTGTTCAAATGTCAATAAAACCAATAAGTGTGGTTTATGACTAGGTAACTATCATCGACAACTGACTTGGTAGTTTTTAATGAATACAAGAATATTCAGAAATTAAATTAAATGTTCCAAGTATGAATTTAATTTCGAAATTACTAGAATGGTGCAATACCTTGTCGGATGATATATGAAGGTCAAACAGGGCTGGTGAATGGAATTAAAACACGTTTTATAGTTTAAATTTAATTTAGAAATTACTTATCTCTAATATTCTCATCAAAGCTATATTAACGCTCGATAATCCACACTGGCTCCTGAATTGTGCAATAACTTATATGTATATATATATATATATACATATATATATATATACTATATATATATATATATATATATATAATTTTTCAATTCTTTTCTACATAAGATATGTTTTTTGTAAGAGTCTTGACAATTTTAAAACATTGTTGTTTTTTTCAAATTTACTGAGACTTTTATTTTATAATTATTTACATGTGTAATATGTATTCTTAATATACTGTAACATCATATTTTCTGTATTGTATTTGTTTTACATTATACTACTTTGAATGCTTAAAATTTGGCAGGTCATTTAGGTCTTATTTTAACTTTGTACTATTTATTTATTTAGAACATACTTTATTTGGCTGTACCGCCGTTTAAAATTGCCATTGCATAGGCTGCTTACTTTAGCTACCTTATATACCGTGGCCAAAGCCGCTTGCCATTTTTACTCAAGAAAAGCAAACTGCTATTTTAGTAAACCTTCCTAACATTTATGGCTTGGTATTTGTACATTTCCATTTACAGCATGGCACCAAAGTACGTAGCAATTTTGCTGCCATGAAATAAAGTAGCACGGGGTAGAATACTAAAATTTCTTCGCCGTACATTTCTTGTAAGGCTATAAGCAAGGCTGTCAAACTATTGCCGCTTTGCAATATGCCGCTTTCATCATCACTTTCAACATTGTAACATATTTTAAGTTAATTCTGAAAGTTAGAGTTTCGGGGGGGGGAACAAGAGTGTGCTTTACGGTAAAATTTGGTGCAACAATAGAGTAGAAGCTACACCCTTGAATTCAATAAAACCTTCAATTCGTTTCACTATCCAGTTCATTGATCCATACGACCGCGACAATACAAGAGTTTGATACAAAGAGCAATTTCAATTCCTTTATCAGAAAAGTTCGAAAGTTTCGTTATCAAACTTAAAGAGAGTTACCATTGCTTTAATTAGCATCTTAATTAATGTTTTTCTTCGAGATATCTGAATCGAATTAAAAGCAGTTATTTAAAGTTAAAGAATTCTTATTACTCTTAAAAATCTGGATTATTAAGAATCGCATTATAATTTATAATCAAAATTGGATGAATGTTTTCAATTTGAAATACCCTCCAGTAAATTTTCACTGAAAGGTTCGCATCAATATTTAAAAGAGATTACGAGTTTCAAAACTTCCGAGCACAGAAAGAATTTGAATAACTAACGGTCAAAAAAAAAAAAAAAAAAAGTACACGAATCAAAACTAATTCGAATGAAAATTAAACTTTTAGTTGCAAACAAAAGAGCCCAAACACTAAAAAAAAATGTCAACATTTCTTATTATATTCAAATGAATTTTCCAGTATAAAGAAAGGCCTCATACTATTCCCAGGGGAACTTTTTTTTTTAGGGACTAAAGCTCCACAATTTTAATTAACAATTAGGTAAAAAAAAAAAAATGTACTTTTCATTTTGCATCGACAAAAAAAACTGCGCGAGCATAGAAAAAAAAAAGTGTGGTCTTATTATTTCAGATAATTCAGTTTGCATAAATTCCAGTTATAAGTTATCAATATGCGTGACTATGAATTAAATGTATTTCAACAACAAAAACACATTAAATCTCCCCTCATGGAATTGATGGAATTACATCAAAACAGAGATGAAGAAACAAATTTCCATCAATCTTAAAAGTCACCGTTATTTTAAATCGCAGCTTCTAAATTATCGATGAGGAAATATCTTTCATTGAAAGAATGTTCTCTTTTTTCCCCCCCCACACTTTTCAAAATGTAAGGCAGACAATAGGTGTAACTGGGATGACAGCATTTCTGATTCACATTCGATGCCCTTTGAGTGCAGCACCTCTCAATGAAATAACAAATATTTGGTTACACCAAACTTTGAGCGGTATTCGACTTCTTTTATATACGTTGCTATCTTGAATCTTCTCAAACTGAATAGAATCAAAGATTCTAAAAACTTCAGGAGAGAAAATAACCTGTAATGCCATATTCTGCATCATCTGTGACAACATCAACAGCACCTACTGCACAAGAGAAAAAGTTACGGCCTTCAGCATTCAACTACCCCCCTATTCCTATAGCACATACTCGGCTATAAGAAAGCCGAAAACAAAAAACATATAGGAAAGAAATAAATATATATGTATAAAAAGGGAAAAGTAGAATGAAAAATATCATTGACATTTGTCCTTTTGATTCCGTAATGAGTTAGTGCGAACGGAGGAATAAGGAGCACCCACTTCCATCAAACTTTCCTTCGTTGTCATTTTATTCCTTCACAGGGGAAGTGTGTCGTTACAATTCTGTGGAGCATAACAAGATCCGGCAATGAATCTTTCTCCACTGCCGACCAATACGGACGATATCATTACGGGCCATTTTTTTTCTTCGTGGCACTCCTTCAAATACCAGCTTTAAGTCTTCTATACGCCAGCTGGGTACATCAGTAAGGAGTGGCGGATATTTAGGGGCGATCACTATTCTTAACCAGCGCTTCCATCAACGCTCATCGCTGCGCACTGCATTTTAAAAGCAATTTGAAACACCATTACATTTTTTTTACTAACATAGCGTTTCTTTTCATGCTTCGCTTCCGTATGGCAGCTGGCAAAGAATACGGTACGTACCGTATTGCTTGTTAAAATATGCAGCTATAAAACCCGTAGCTACCTACAATAGCCCGAAAAAAAGCATTTCCCGCCTTCTACGCCTTGCTGTATCCTTTTTCATACTGGCGAAAAGGCAAAGTTTGCATTACCAAAATTTTTTATACGGTTAATATAAACATTGTCAAGTACAGCGCATCATTTAGCATTACAGCAAAACATGCCTTTAGCCTTTTCCGTGGCCTTGGCAAGAACCCAGCTACGCCGCCGCCATGGCCTGGTTATTTTAAAAAATTTAAATATTTTCGATGTAATGAAATTAATTCTGAAAGAATATAGCAAGGAAGGGCAATCTTTTTTTTTTTTTTTTTTGGGGGAATGGAAATTCCCTTTAAGAATTGAGTTTAAGATTAATATTCAGTAAACCGCCTCCTGAAACGGTAGTACACCCAAGTTCAATATATGATGCACCCATAACAAATGTTGCCATAGATTAGAATGTTTAAATGAACATTCATATATATATATATATATATTTACAAGACAAATTATAAAGTGCAGGGATTTTTTCCCTTCAAAATTTTAAATACGTTCTCCCCGCCCTCCTTTAAATATTTCCTTAAGTTTTCTCCATATTCAAGATAAAATGTTAAAAAAAGTTCACACTTTTACACAGAAGTCATTAAGTTAGAAACACTTCTAACAGCATTCCTTTTCATTAAAAAAAATATTTATTTCAAAAAAAAAAAATCAAGCGACGCTGAAAACTCGATGGCCCTATCAATTCTAATTCGATGCATGAGTTTTCTCGGAAATACAAAGAAAGATAATCGCCTTTCCGAAGAATCAAATCATAAAAGTAAAAACCAATATCACAACTGTTTTGCAGTAGTGGGGGTGAAAAAAAATCCGCAGAAATGGGACCTTAACTAATGGCGACCATCCGGCGGTCCAATGGAAAGAAAGAAAAAACACCCTCTTGTGCGAATTCATGCCACCGAAGGCACCGTCCGGGAACAAAGAAACAAACCCTAGCAGGGGTGGCGGAGAGGAGATAAAAGACTGCATCGGGCTCCGACGTAAACAGACACTACACTCGCGACATAACACTACTCCATCATTATTACTCAGGGCCAGAAAAAAAAAAAACTACAGATACTCGACATCTAATTTTCGATGGAAACGAACTCCCTTTCAGTTGCTAATAGTGCGATTCCCCTTCTCTTGGAAAAGAATAAAGTTTCTTTCCTCTGACAAATAACGTCCCTTTCTTATTGGAGTGATCGGAGAAACCAGAAGATTATTGCTCATATATATATATATATATATATATATACCTATGAAAAAAATAAACATCACCAACACCGCAAGTATTTTCAGTCCTAACCATGATATCTAAGAGGTGATGCCTCCTGAAAGACTGATAATTGTTACTGAAGCTGGCCAGGTCAAATACCTTCAAATCAAACTTTCAACAGAGGATGGAACAAAGTAATGAAACAAACTGTTAAATAAAGTCAATTTATCAGGCTTACAGACCACATTTAAAGTTAAAAAAATCCAATATCAAGTAAAGTAAACTTTATTAAAGCCGTTTATATATATATAATTAAGAGAAAGTTTTTTATATAACGAAAGAGAAATGAAACACAAATTATTTTATTACCACCAACAAAAAAACCAATTACGTTTTAAGCCAAAACATTAATAATTAAAACTTAACTATCAATTTCACAGCCGTGTTCAAAAATTTAACTTCAGCTCCAACGTACATTAATAAATGATGATGATTCAATGGTGATGAAAAGGATGAAAAAAAGTGGAACAAAACCTATGCTTAATTGTTTTAGAAAGAAATCCTCTCAAAATAGCCAAACTGACTTTTAAGAACTGACAAAAATAATTTTACCTGAAAAAAAAAAAAAAAAAAAAAAAAAAAAAAACATAGATTCAACTTAATTACATTAAAAAAGAACATAGTTACACTCGTAGTTAAACAATAAGTCTAACTAACAATAGTCGAAAAAATAACTTCCAGCTCCAACAAACCTGTGATACTAATTCAGCGGTGATGAAATGAATACTTTAATACTGAAAAAATAAATCAGAACAATATCGATATTTATTTGTTGGAAAGAAATTTCTCATAATGACTCTTGGTTATGAGTTTTAAAATTTTTTACTATAGAACAAAAGTTCTTTTAGGATTTAAATACAACAGAGACTAAACAAACCTCCCAAAATTCAGAATACAAAGGAATTCATTCTTTTCCAAATCAGGAATTAACTATCCAATTCAGTAATTCCAGCCAAACTAATTCCCACAAATGGTACAGATTTCTCGAGAAAATGTGGATGAATTCTAAACTTAAAATTGTCATTCAAAGTTTAGTAAATCGGTGGAGATATAAGTCCTCGAGAAATCAATTTATAGATCAGGCAAGACATTTTGTAGTATGATAATGGTAGAAGAAGGGAAAAAAGGTGGAATTTCTGTAGTAAAGATAAAATATTCCCAGTGAACTTTCTTTTTTGGGCAGTGTGGATTCGTTTTCCTCCATACCCTTCGCCTAACAAATGATATGGAACGAGACTTGGGCAGCAGGACATGTTTGCAAAATCAACATATTTCACTGAGGGGTAGATTTTCCCCGTCGACCAAATTCTATCAATTTCCTGTATTATTATTGTGGTTGACCTAACTTTTTTTGTCTCCCGCTGTCGAAATAGTTTAGGGTTAGATGTTTGTTTTCCGTACGCATTCCTTTAATAACTAGAATGATTAATATATCTGAAATTTTTTTCGGTG
Organism: Nephila pilipes; assembly: GCA_019974015.1. NCBI lineage: Eukaryota > Metazoa > Arthropoda > Arachnida > Araneae > Nephilidae > Nephila > Nephila pilipes. The sequence continues at coordinate 692,970 of BMAW01042029.1, read as the reverse complement.
TAAAGCATAAATGGTTGCTCAGTGAAACAAGATTTCTTCAAGAAAGGCAATTGGAAAGTACGTTTCAATTGTCCTATATGATTGAATTACCAAAGCAAATAAAATCGAACCAGAAACACTATGTTCTCTCAGAAAAAGGAAATAATATAAATGTAGAAAATAACACAACTTTTCCAGATGAAATTTCTAATAAATGGAACTTCAGGCTGCAAAACAATGATTTGCCTGCTTTCCTATTCTTAAAATCCAATAAAAGAATTGACAATAATTTTTCTTGAATACCAAATACTATTCTTTCACTTCCAGTTTTCTAATAAAATATATAAATATTTAGTCGTTGTTGACATATTGATAAAAATACATGATATTTATCAATATGCCAATATTAAATATATACTATCAATAATTCCATGATCTAAAAATAAATTTAAAGAATATTGCGGAGGAGCGAGTGGTAGCGAAGTTTAATGGCGCAAACCATGGACTAATGGGCACTAACAAAGATATGTCTGTGATCTGGATGTTTGAAAAAATGGGGGAGAGTCATATTTAGAGACAAAGAAGAAAGGCCATGAAAATAGGAAAGGATCATTGGGAAGGGGCTATTTGAATGGACCTCATGTTGCAGGAGCCACGGTCAAGTGACGAGGACGACACCTGAGTTGGCACCCCTCTCCTAACTTCCGCACCGCCAACGGAGGACTTTGGACTAGCTGGATTTAACGTGCACCAGCCCCGACTACGGGAGGGTCTTTGGATCGAACCCGTGTCTGAACGAAACCGCCGGCCACAGATCGAAGCCCAGACCATCAGGCTACCGCAGCCACACCCCCCATGGGAAGAAAAAAAAATCATAAGAGTTCTCAGGATCATTATTTCCGTCCTTACTAAAAAAAAGTAGACTATCAATGATATTGCAGAGGAAATAAGATGAACAGAAGATGGTTATGTTCATACGATTTTTCAAAATATGGTATTAAATAATGACGTAGCAAATTAATTACACTTCAACAAGTTCATCTTTGTTTACTGAAATACATTTAAAAATAAACACAAATCATTCGTTGAAAAGGTAAATTACAATAAAATCACTTCAAAATTTCTATTATTTATAAAATTGACGATGTGGAGTATGAATGATAAGTTAGGGTTTATGGTAGTGAGAGACAAATCAGGATAAACTGTGTCAAACATTTGTAGAAATGATAACTAGACAGAAAAAAGGAGATAAAAAACTAATTGACACGAGGATGAATAAAATAACGATGATGGTCAGTTTAATGGCACAAGAGCCAAATGTGGCTAAATTTGCATAACTAAGGTAAAGCACTGCGATCTAGACGCGAGAAAACATGGTAAAGACATTGAAGTGGTAGAGAGTAATTTTTTCATTAATTTCGCAACGGCCGTCTTGACTATGATGCATAAAAAAGCTGATCTAGACGAGTAAAAGAATGAAGGAAAAAAAGATAAAATTTGGTTTACTAGGCTTCAGGATCAATAGAGAAGGATCGTTAGATGTCAGGGCACCACAAAATATTTGCCAGAGACAGCAAACTCTATATGGGGAAAAAAAGAATCACTAGGGGCTTTGGAGATCAGCCAGTTTAATTACATACCTTAATAAAAGAAAACTTCCCAATAAGCATAAAAACGGAGAAATTAAGACAGAATTCTAAAAAAAATTCGGTTCAAAAAAAAACAATTTTACGAGTATCAATTTATGGTTTTACGATTCTACAGTGGCGCCAACACAAAACTCATGAAAAAATTGAATTGATTTTTTTAAAAATGTAAAATAAGTTAAAATTCGTAAATAGATCTAAACAAAATTTATTTTAATAAAATAGAAGCCGTCTAAATTTCGAATATATCATAAAGCTACTGCGTATTTTATGTTCTAATTCACGATCCATTTTTTACAGAAAGTCAAAGAAAACTGTTAAAACCAAAGTTGTTATTATTATATATATAAAAAAACAAAAAAATAAAAAGAGTAAAAAAAAAAAAAGAATATTAGAGACTTTAATGGGGTTCTTAAACGCCTATAGCAGATATTAAAAGGCCAATAATTCTTGTGCTATTTTTCAATGGCCTCTTACTAGCCTTCACTACATGGAACTTGCATCAATTCAACATTACAAAACATAAATCGATGCCTCAAGACCAAAACCTTTAAAACTGATAAGTAAATAGTAAATAAAAAGCATTTGAGGGCATCGTTAAATAAAATTCAAGTATGTTGTAACCTGCAGAGTTTTTGAGGGAATGTCATAAACAATAAGCTTTTACGATAAGCTTTCGGCCACTAATCAATTCGGTTTCTTTGATGTTGGTTTATGGAGAGTCATAATTTTGGGAGATTATTTTTTCGACATAATAATAATATTAATAACAACAACAACAACAGAAACAATGAATTTAAACTCGCGTCGTATTTTTCTCAAAAGGGGCTAAGAACTACAACATGTCCGAAAAGAAAAAAAAAATTACATTATGGAAAATATTTATGGTTCTTTAACGAGTACGCTTACGCCGCCGCGCCACGCCTACCCGCCACACGCCGCTTTTGCCGCCGCCGCCTGCCTGCATGGCCGCTTGCCGTAAACGCGGCGCACGCGTATACGCATACACAGATTGACAACGAGGGTTGAACATGAAAAAAAGATCGTATCCACAGGGCCGTCACCCGTGTTTTACCAAAAACAATGAAAATGTGTGTGCATGTAATAGTAATGATTAATGACAGGAAGAGTCAAGCGTGGCTACCTTCGACAGACCTTGTGTATCATGGTCTGAATTATTTGAAAAAAAATGGAATGAGTAAAAATTGGTTTAAAAAAATTGAAAGAAAAGTCACTAGGGTATCCACAAATTGCGATATCCGTGTTTATCAGAAACAATAAGAAAGAAAAAAATCGCTAGGATGCCTCGATCGTGATGCCCGTATTTGCCTAAAGAAATAAGCCTCGAGGGACTAGACAGTAAACCCAATAGGAAAGGGGAAAAGATCACTATAGTGCCTCGGGTGATACCGTATTTACCAGAAGAAGGTAAATCTTGAGAAGTGCATTGAAGACAAATCATCAATAAACGTACACGTGTTACTACTTTTTAATATAAAAGATTCGCTCAAAAAAAATGCCAGTTCGCAATTTTTTAATCCATCTAATAAACATTTCAGCCATCATTTCTGTAACAATCTCATCAAAATAAAAATGAGGCAAAATATGGTTTTATTTATTTATTTAAAATTCATCATGCAGAACCGAGACAGAAAATACTACAACTGTTGCAGAACAATAATATAATCCCGGTAATCGAAGAGATTCCACCCTCATCAATTCCGACGTTGGGTGAAAAGTCTGAAATCAATCATGGCGCTCTGCGGAAGAGACACCTCCTCAAATGAAAGAATTTAAGTGGACTTGCTTCATATAGAAAAAACTTACAAAATTCTATTTTCGAAAAAGACAGAATTAATATAGATTCGTTGAATTTCTATAGAACGTCACAACTTACATCTTTAGAGCAACACATCCGTTCCACTGTGACGGAGTTTTAAGCTGCTTTTCAGCAGGAAGCAAGGATTATTTTGTAAGGAGCGTACGTGGCCTCGAGCAACTAATCCAAAATATTCTTTTGGTGAGGCCTGTAAAATCAATCTTTTATCATACATATATATATATAAATATATTTCTATCGGTAAATTGAAATTCAGATATTTTCTTTGTGCGGTAGTTCTGGCTTTCAGCGCTTTGTATTTTACTTCCATTTTCGAAACTTATTGCTTTGTTGGAAATGTTGAAAAAATAAACATTCAACAATTCTGGCGTTGCCGGCAGAAAAAAATATCAGTCTTTGTATTTATTGCCCAGAGGAAAAAAATAATTTTGTATATAAAGCATCTATACAAATTACACGGAAACATTCTAAATAATACATACAGTTCCTATCTGCAAGTTAAATATCTTTTTTAGGGCAGAAGGGGGGGGGGGATTTATTTGATTTTGAAACATATTAGTGTGTTTTCATTATGGTATAAGGAAGAAAAAACACACCCAAACTTTAAAACTAGAAACTATTTTAGCATTCATAAAAAGCTAGTAGAATAAATACGAACGAAAGTAAGATAACCGTAAAGATAAGTATAATTAAAGATAACTCCAAAATCATTAAGTACAAAGGGAGAAAATCGAAAATTGTTTTACCGTTATAATTAAGTGCACTAGAACGAAAAAACTTATTCAGACATAATGTCATTATAATACATTAGGTCTTTTATTTTACAATGGCATATGGTCAGGACATTGTTTTTTTCTCTTCTCTTCAATGTTAAAAAAAAAAATCATGTTCTTCCCTTGATCGAACATTGAATTATGTAATCCGAGAAAATTAAAACATTTCAGAGAGGAAAAAATGAAATTTTATTTTTAATCAAATTACGGATTATCATATTACATATTAGAAATTACAGGAAGATATAATTTTTTAAATAAAACTCAATTTTAAGTTTTCTGTTGATAAACTTAATTTTAATAATATGATTATTAACGATGTATTTCTCTAATTGATTGAAAAGTTCAGTACACACCTTGCGGACGCAATTAAAATGTTTTAAACTAATCAAACCATGATAAACTAGAATTTATTTTACACAATCTTGGGTGGTACGAAATAGTTAATTCCTAAACCATAAGAATTTATTTCTGCAATAAATATTTGAATTATAAGAATTTATCAATTCAGAGATTTTAACATAATAAAGAAATCCAAGTATGACTACGCATGAGAAAACATTTTCAATTTTTCTAATTGTATAAAATGAACTTTATATTTCGATTTCATATCATCGGCCATAAAATTTGGAGCAAAAATAGATAGATTCAATAAATTTACACCATTGTTTTTTATAGGGTATTTAAATTTAAGAATAAGTTACAAGAATATTCAAATCGTAGACTTTTATTATTTAAAAAAAAAAAAAAAAAATCTCACACCTAAATATTCCTATATTTTTTTAGGGCGACACAGATGAGTTACTTCCCCAGTTGAAGACAAATGAAAAGGCACAGAACTCGGTAAAATGATCAGAAAGTTGCATAATTAGTTCAAAAAATGTTCTTCTCAACGATAATAATTAAAAATAATAATAATAATTAATAAAAAAAAACAATATTACTAAAAGATTTTTTTTTAACAGAAGAAGATAAAAAGTGAAGTGGGCTTCATAAAGAGGACTCCTCAATTGAAATTATAAATCATACACAATTTCAAAAAAATCAATAACTTGCTGGTTTATACAATTTGTACAATGCGAGAATTTCTAATTTCCTCCCCTTTCTGTAACTTCTGTTTAAATTTGTTTCTACTCATCCCTCAGGTAAAAAAAAATGAAATCATCATAAAAGAATTAAAATTTCCTCACATTTTTTTTTGTTGGAGGGGTAGAGACCAAATATGAGACTAAAGCTTTATTTTGTGGGCTTATATTCGTTTATGATCAAATAGTGCTATTCTGAAAAAAATAAAATACCACATCTTTCTAAATTTGAAAAGCTTTTTCCAACTATTTTAATAATTTTGAAATGAAATCAAAATTTTAACACACCTTTTCAACCTGTACAAAAGGTGTTCGGATGTGAATTAGACTGGAAGAAAGGATTTCAATTTCGATTAATTTCCTCTAATTTTACAGAACGATATACAAACTAAACTATTTTCAAAACTAAATCAAGTTCTCCATTTTAATATGAAATAAGGAGGGCTTTAATACATACAAACGTTTATCATACCATGTCCCTAAACATTCAATAAATACATAAATTTCTGCTTTCACATGGGCAAGTTATTTAAAAAAAAAAAAAAAAAACCATAACATATCAATATGGATGACGCAGCATGAACATATTCAAACAGGAAAAAATGCATCAGTAGTATTATAATAAAATGTGATGCTTTCTGTACTGAGTGATAAGAACTATGTCATTTTGTGAGCATTTTCTATCTTTCTTTTCTTTCTTTTCTTTCTTTCTTTCTTTCTTTCTTTCTTTTTTTTTTTTTTTTTTTTTTTTTTTCAGCCAAAATTATTACTGAGTTTAGATCTATTCTTTAACATTAGGTGCAGACATGATTAAACGAGTAGGTGTGGCCAGTAAATGGAGCATTTGCTTCTCTCAGATACTAAAGCCAATCTGCAGTCGAAATACAATGGAACAAGTCCGTAGCCAGAGAGAGATAAAGTATTTTAACGATTTTGAGAGTAAGATGTATCTATGCTGCGCCAAGAAACAAAAGGTAAACCTTGATCTAAACGTGAAGATATTGAAAAAGAGACAAAAAATTGGCTGACAGAAGGAGGGTCGAAAATAGAGAAAGTTACTGGGGTAACCCGTGTTTGCAAAGACAGTAAACCTCATGGGAAAGAAAAAAGACTCTTTGGGGTGCCTCGGGGTCATGATGCCCCACCTACCAGAAGAGAGCCGATCTCTGGGTCCTCTATTATAATCCCCAGGGGCAGAAATGGGGGCAGGTTCGTCAACCTGGAGTACTAGTTCTTTTGATATAACCCCTACAGAAAGGTGCCCAGCTATATCTCAAAGACACAGGTACCCATTTTAGTCACCTCTTACGACATGCATGAGCTAAAGCGGGACTATGTTCTTTCCTGCCAGTCACCACACGGGTGGCGACCGTCAGGACCAGGTCGGACAGTGCGGAGTGGAAAAAATGTATTCCCGTAATAACCGTTCCTTATTTATCTGTTAATATTTCTTTCCTAAACGTATTTTTTTTGAAAATAAACTTGACAAAAAAAGCTTCAAAGAGGACTACCGTAAGATAGCGAACTCTTCGTATAGATTAATATTTCAATACAACAATATTATTATAACATTATTATTTTTTTAGCATAATTACACACCAATTATAGAACTTTTTAAGACCTCAAAGATTTCAATATTACAAGTGTAATACTCTAAATTTTTTATTCAAAAATTTACTTTTAATATATGTTTGGCCCTGTATAGCTTCCTTCAGCGAAAAAAAACTAAATATTAATATTCATAAATCAAGACTTAGTTCAGATTACTCTGGAAGTTAAAAGAAATAATAAATTTAAGAGTTAAATTTATCTTCCCTCCTATCCTCATAAAAATCCCAGTCCCCGACCTAATATTCAGTACCAGCTATGTCCATACAATAGAGTTAAAATATTGAGAGACCAACAAGCCAGTATTACACAGCGAACACTGGTACGAGCCCTTACTGGTTTAAAATTTGCAGTTCGCTCATCCGCTTGCCATCATCGCTAAAGTATGCCGCTAAACCGCATGCTTCGCTGGCCAGCTGCCTTGCTGCCACCATGCTGTGCCTGCTTCGCTTGGCTTGTTCAGCAAGAGACGACCGTTGCCCCTTCCACTTGTTCATTCACAGTAGCGAAATTGCTGCCAGCAAAAGCCATCTTCAAATGCTACTAGCAAAGCGAAACGCGTTGCATTGTACCGCCTTCGCCCGCGGCTGAAACTGCGGCTACAAGCTGGCAAAAGCCAGCGCTCGCTTCAAGCCCGGCTGCCATGCCGCTTTAAGAAATAAGCAAGCCTGCTTCTTTGTTTACGCTTAGCCCGTTCTATAAATTTCGCTAAACGCATTATGCAAAGGTATTGGTATACGCTTGCGAAATGCTGGCTAAGGTTCAATCCAGTAAAGTTGTAGGTAATGGTGGGTGAAAATGCTTACAAACCCTAAAGGAAGAAGTGCGTAGGACTATATCAGATGACTTATATGACCACTGTGTATTGTTATCTGGTCTATTGCGATGATCAACTCTGAGGTAGCTTCGTGAAAGCCCTTTAACAGTTTTCATGAAATAACTTTACAGAAGAACCCACGAGAGCCACTCTATCGGTCACAATACAAAACTTCCATGTTTCCTTTGTACTCATGTATTTCTTATCATTTAGTGCCATTAATTTTTAAAAAATCATGTAATTTTTAAATCACGTGAGATACATATTGAATTAACCCTGTACTATAACAAATCATCATAACAACACAATTTCTTTGTCAACAGCACCAATGTCATGTTTGCTTCAGTAAAACAATACTCGACATTTATTATTACTAAAGTAAAACAATGGAAGTCTATACGAACCGATAAAAAATGATTTTTTTACGGATGGTCAGGAGCTACACTCAAATTAGAACAATTTAAAAAAAAATTCCATTTATGCACTGCAGTTTTTATTCCTTTCATCGCAACATTAGCATATTAAAAATGTCATTATATTTCAGTTATTTCCTGCACTTCACACATACTTCGATCAAATATTTCTTTCTCCTGTGGTTTCAAAGTCCGAAAACATATTAATTAAAATGTAACAGAAGAATTTCACTTTTGAATTAAACGCGATGGTTAATACAGCGTCAGTGTCTATGTAAACTTCATCGAATAAAAAAATTTCAATTTCATCTCATTCAACTTACAGGCGTCGTAAAATAACACTTCTAGATGACTGATCAATGTTATTGAAAACTAAATACTTTTTTTAAAAGTGTTGATCCAGGTTATACAAATTACCATTAAAGGAAAAGATGAGAAAAACATATTAAGTGAATAAACTTTAAAATAAAGAGAAAAAAAATCAGTAAAGACAGTCAATAAGCTGAAAATGATACTATGATTAAAATATTCTTTTAGTAGGGAGAAGTTTCCAGGAAAAAGCTCTCATGTAATATGACAAAACTAATTTTCTAGGAAATGCAATGAAACAGAAATTGCAGAGTTTGTATGTACACATTTATTTGGAAGAACAGGTAAAATAATATTTTCACAGGTGCTTGACAAACGATTTAAACAAATACAAAGGCATATTAACAAGGGGGGGGGAGGTAAATATGAATTGTCAATAAATGGACAGCCTTAGAACTTTGATTTCCTTTGGTTTAAGAAAAAAAATTGGATGTGAAAAATTAAATAAACATTTAACATATGATTAAACCTGAAACTCTTTTAGGAATCAGAGCCTCTAAAACTTTCGGAGTAAATAGCGTGAAACGTTTAAGATAAAATAGAAGCACATTACATGGAATTCTTATTTTAATGTTTACTCGTGATTTAACATCTTGTGACATTTCTTAAAAAAAGAGAAGAAAATATAGAAAAGTTAAATATTCTCAAAACACTTAGCACCAATCAAAGAAGCAAAATTGTTGCAAGCACGATTGTTACTATGATTTATTGAGATATTTTTCAATATTTATTAACATGTATGACATCTGAAGCTTGTTATACAAAACAAAACCTCAGGCATTAAAGTTTGCAAAAAAAAAAAAAAAAGTATTTTAAAAGACATTCTAATGTACCGAATTGCGCTTTAAGTGCAGAATACTCTCACATTATCGTAACCGCGTACGCCATAGCAGCTGGTACACGCTTGCTTTGTACGCGCCACGCGCCCGCCTGCGGCAAAACGTTGCATACAGCAGCACGGTTCGCGCCCGCGCCGCATACGCGTAGCTTGCTGCCGCGCTGCGCTGCCGCGCCGCTTAGCAGCGCCGCGCACCTTGCCGCCGCCAGCGTACGCGCATGCCGCTTACAAAAGCGCAAGAGCAATGTCATCAAACGTATACACAGACAGAAGATTTTCCCTTTTTTATTTCACTCTCGTACAAGCATCAAAGGCGGCAAGCACTTTAAGTTCTTCGTGCGGCCTTTTCCATATCTTCCTTTCAAATTTCCCAGGGCTAGGCACGTGAAGAATGGCAAAACCTCTCACAATATTTTACACCCAAAAAAATTCTTCTCCCGTGAAGGAAAAGTCGCATTTAGAATTTCTACAGAGAAAACTTTCACTTACGGACACTGAACCAGAAATGAAACTCAATACGTAATGCGAAGGACTTTTTTTTTAACTGAAAAATTTCATCTGGAAGATCAGAAATTTGAATGGAAGTCAGCAAAACATAAGGCATTAATTCACTGCAAATATCATGATGTGGTGTCAAAAAAAAAATTAATCAAGGTAGATAAATGCTCTCACACAACGGGCAGTATTGGCTGTTGGTTTCATCGATCAACAACAAAAAGAATTTATACGATGTTTTTCGCTGTGCATTTTCCGCATTTATAAAATCTGAGGTATACCTGTAAATATCATCACTTACTAAGGACAGGGAACTTTTTCTTACGCTTACCATACAGATGTACCATTAAATTATGCTGCATGTAAACGTTCTGAGATTTTCTCGAACGTTATGGAAAGTCCTCCACATACAGGGTTGGCTAAAACGTTCATCCGATTTCAAATGCTACGTTTTCATCAATAAACGACACAGAATAACAAGTAATACATGAATGCAAAGAAAAATATGGAAGTTCTTTTGTGTTCAGTATAACTTCTGTTAGTTATCGAATAATAGCAATTTGACCAGTAAATTCCAGTCTGACACGTTGCAGTAGTGTCAGTGGTAATTAATTGTACTACAGCAGAAATCCGTTGTTTTTTAATTCAAATAAATTTGTGGGTGATGGTCGCGCACATACGGTTTATATCTTTACGAACTCCCAAAGGTAGAAATAGCTTCTGGCTCGTATCAAGTAAAGTGGCTTAGGTGTTCAGATGTTGAAACAACGGGTCCTCTGGTCCATTGCGACCCACATCCAACTGCGAGGAAGTAGCGCCATGAAAGCTTCTAAAATAACTTTCGTGAAATAGCTTCACGAAAAAGAACCGCACGAAGATAGATATCTATTTTCGCAATATAAAACTTCTACAGTTTTGCATTGTAATTCATATATTACTTATCATTATGGGTTGTTTATTTTTGAAAATATGGAATTTTGAAACAGTTTGAAAATGCGATGAAAAACATATTTCTTGATTTTCACAACAAAGAACATTCAAATACAGATTTTGTACACACATACAGCACATTTAAAAAGAAGTGCTAGATCCAGATCAAATGCCATTCTCAACTATTCTTACAAAAGAAGATGTGGGAACATGTTTTCCTCCACGATTCGATATAAGTCACGTACGAACATGAAGTAACAAGCGGCCTTAATTTTCGATTTGAGCCAAGCTGCCTCTCATTCCCTTGCTTCTCAGAGAAACAAAAGCGAAGCGAAACAACAGAAATTAACCCGCGTTCGCACACCAAGGTAATTTGTGGGAAGTTGAACTCGGACAAATCTTTTTCCCGTTTTCCTGTCTTCCGTTGACCACATGGGAGTCAGTAATGGTGCCTTAATCACCGCCCTAATCGCGTGGGCCGATTGCGGTATTGCTTTGTACTTTCAGGAACGAAAGAGAACGAAGGAATCGTTCGAGATTGGATTGGGCTGGAAAAACCCACCCCCCCCTCTCATCACAAAGGAAGAAAAGACTGAAGTAAGAATCTAAGAAACATTTATTAGTAATGCATTCACAGGCGCGGTGAAGAAGGAAATGAAGCAAGTGCTAAGCGACGAACATAAGTTTACAAAGCTCCCGTTTCAGAAAATTAACGATATCCAAAATTATGAACTAGACGATTGCGCTAATAAAATTTTTTAAAGGTTATTTGAGATAATCATTGTGTAATTGCATGATTATACTTTTTTTATTCAAATCATACAAATAAAGGCTGAAAACTCTCGATAGGAAATTAGAAATAATTCCTTTTAAAAATTAATGTTAAGTGAAATAAAAGCACACACCTAATTCAGATTTAAAACGAAAATATATTTCAGTTGGATTAAAAATAACAGCATGCATTCGAAAACAAGTTTTGAATTAAGCATATTTTACTTTCCCCAAATGCATACATTTTATGACCTTACGGGGCTTCATAATAGAAAAATATCAAGAAAGTTTTTGTTAATATATATTATTTATCAAAGACGCATTTTTATACAAAGAGTATAAGCGGGTGGAAAATATGTTGGCATTTTGTGAATCAAATAATACAGAATATAACAACCTTATCTGGGGTATGAACTGTTGTTTTGATAAGTAAATGACTATGTAGTAGTTCGAATTCTGAACAATAAAAATAATATATATATATATATATATATGTATATATATATATATATATATATATATATACTCTATATATATATATATATATATATATATATATATAAATAAATAAACTTCTACTCAATATAAATCTCAAGATATAGTCTATTCTCTACGTATATGTATTTGAAAAATATATATGAAATTTCAAGTTCATTGTAGCAACAGTTTGAGTTTTTTTCCCTCTCCCTCTCAATATGAAAAATGTCGTTTTAAAAGAGCTTTTCTCTGTCCAAGAAGTTCATATTTGATATTAATAATACAACAGCTGTAACTCAAGATTCTAACTAAAAGATGAAATAAAATTCAGGTGCAAGATGAATCTTTATATGAGATCAAAAGAATAAAAATCGATACCTTGACCTAAAATTGTGTTTTTTTGGAAGATCATGCTATAACCTTTCTTTAGGAAAGTTTTTTTCTTTCACTTTAAAGAGAAGGTTTTCTCCTAATGAAATACTCTACAGTTTGTAAATATACTTTCGATGGAATAAAACGTAGAGACTTTTCTGGTCTCATCATCAATACAAACCAGTGAAACCACCAATTCATTTGCAACAATTCAGTGTGAATAAAACTGCAGCAGTAGTCAATTTTTAATGGAATAGAAAATTTGCGCGTATGTTGTATATATTCCTTATTAAAACAGTGTTAACATCTTCAGCAAAATTAAAATAAAAACACAAATACGTTTTTTTTTTTTTTTTTTTTTTTTTTTTTTTTAAAAAAAAAAAAAAAAACGTATTTGTGTTTTTATTTTAATTTGCTGAAGATGTTAACACTGTTTTAATGTTGAACATATACAACACACGCGCAAATTTTCATTCCATTAAAAAAATTGATTTACAATTGCTGCAGTTTTTATTCATATTCGAATTGTTGCAAATGAATTGGTGGTTTCACGGCTTCGTATTGATGATGAATTTGTGAAAAAAGTCTTCTACGGTTTTTATTCCATCGAAAAGTATATTTACAAACTGTAGTATATTTCATTAGGGAGAAAAAACCTTTCTCTTTAAAGTGAAAGAAAAAAAACTTTCCTAAAGGTTATAGTGACATCTTCCAAAACACAATTTTAGGTCAAGGTATCGATTTTTATTCTTGATCTCATATAAAGATTCATCTTTAAAAATCTGAATTTTATTTCTATCTTAGTTAGAATCTGAGTTACAGCTGTTGTAATATTACTCAAATATGAACTTCTCTGACAGAAAAAGCTCTTTAAACGACATTTTTCATATTGAGAGGGGAGAGGGAAAAAAAAAACCCAAACTGTTAAGCGTAATGAACCTGAAATTTCATATATTTTTCAAATACATATACGTAGAGAATAGACTATATCTTGAGATTTATATTGAGTAGAAGTTTATATATATATATATATATATATATATATATATATATATATATA
>BMAW01042029.1:629131-678240 GCA_019974015.1 Nephila pilipes | reverse complement strand
GTATATATATATATATATATATATATATATACTCTATATATATATATATATATATATATATATATATAAATAAATAAACTTCTACTCAATATAAATCTCAAGATATAGTCTATTCTCTACGTATATGTATTTGAAAAATATATATGAAATTTCAAGTTCATTGTAGCAACAGTTTGAGTTTTTTTCCCTCTCCCTCTCAATATGAAAAATGTCGTTTTAAAAGAGCTTTTCTCTGTCCAAGAAGTTCATATTTGATATTAATAATACAACAGCTGTAACTCAAGATTCTAACTAAAAGATGAAATAAAATTCAGGTGCAAGATGAATCTTTATATGAGATCAAAAGAATAAAAATCGATACCTTGACCTAAAATTGTGTTTTTTTGGAAGATCATGCTATAACCTTTCTTTAGGAAAGTTTTTTTCTTTCACTTTAAAGAGAAGGTTTTCTCCTAATGAAATACTCTACAGTTTGTAAATATACTTTCGATGGAATAAAACGTAGAGACTTTTCTGGTCTCATCATCAATACAAACCAGTGAAACCACCAATTCATTTGCAACAATTCAGTGTGAATAAAACTGCAGCAGTAGTCAATTTTTAATGGAATAGAAAATTTGCGCGTATGTTGTATATATTCCTTATTAAAACAGTGTTAACATCTTCAGCAAAATTAAAATAAAAACACAAATACGTTTTTTTTTTTTTTTTTTTTTTTTTTTTTTTTAAGAAATGTTGAAATTCTTGATTTATGAAGCAAGATTCACAATGCTGCATTAAAACAATTGAAACAAAACAATAAAAAACAAGTTCATATTTCAGAGACTGAATACTGATTACCGTTTAATGGCAGAAGAAAACAAAATCAGGATTTTATACATAGTGGAATACAGACTATTTTATTATCTAACACTAGAACCCCATAGCCTTATTCGGCTTGCGGTAAAAAACGCTATATAACATCCCGCTATCGTTCCTCTTATATTACGTTTTACCCTCTCACTTAAATCTACTAACCATCAGTTTTTTCTATATAAACCCGGCTTTTCCTCCTCCCCTATTCTTCAAAGGAAAAATTCGTCTCTCGCCTGCTGCTTTCTATCCACTTTTTAAAAGGACAAGAAGAATTTATTCATGGATAAAACATAACATCAGCTCTTCTTAGAACGCTAACAGAATAGAAACTGAAACCACTATTCTCCTCCTCCTGTTCAAGGAGAATAAAAAAAAAACAACAACATATAACATTTTCTTTTGGCTTTATAAGAAAGGAAAAAGTAGTGTGATAATGGAATTTGAAATATTACGCATAAGCAAAAAAAAAAAAAAAAAAAAAACCCAGTATATACAGATGGGAGGCTTAAAAACCGATCAAAGTTTTATGAAAATGCATCTAAATAAAGATATGTGATATGAAAAATTATAAATATCCCAAAGAGATAGTTCTTCACACATTTGGCAGAGAGAGATGGAAGGGGGGGGGGGGGAATTAAGAGCATTGGGCGGGAAAAGAATAACTTAAAAGTTTGAACACATTTAGTACATGTATAATCTTTACTTATTATCGAATTTTACTATGGCCATAAAACAGATTATTTTGAATGAAACGTGAAAAAGTTGTTTTTTTTTTTTTTTTTTTTTTTTTTTTTTTTTTTTTTTAAAAAAACATTAAATATTCCCAAAAAGCGAAATAATTCTTTCATCCCAACATCGTTAAAGGAAAAAAATGGACACTGAAATTATTTGAATTAATAAAAATACGAATGGTTGAAAAAGTCAACTATTTAATTAGGAAATATTTAAAGTTCAGCTATAAATAGACTTCTAGCAGTTTTAATAACCATGCATAGATTTTTTATAGTTACATAAAAATTTTGTACTTTTTTATTTTTATAAAGGAAAGAATAAAATTTATTTTTGTATACATAAATTATAACTAAAAATAATAACAAGATACTATTTAAAACCTGGGATTTACCAGTTTTTTTTTTTTTTTTTTGTATTAGTGATGTCTCAATCTCGATATAATTGTTGAAACAATTCTCTATTTGTCATAAAGCAAAACTATTTTCCTTCCGCGATTTTGGTAATAATACGTTGATCAGTTCTTATAATAAAATAAGCTACTACAAAATTCTGCTTTTAGAAATGAAAATACCGTTTCATGTTTTTTTTTTTTCCCTGGACTAGTTTGCGTATTTTAAAATGCAAGTGTATGCTCAGAGGGCTCCTGATTATTCTATACAACCCTTTTTTAATCATGATCTGACGAACAATATTCAACTTAACATAAAAAAAATTAACAGTTGCACATTAATGGTACGAAAAATTTATATAAAATAATTATAACAATATTTTCTTGCTTTAAAATCTGGTGGAGGCTTTATATATTTATTTTCATAAGCTTATTACAAACAAAAAGAATTATTAAATCAACATTAAAAAACTTAATTTCTGAGGCATAATATTTTGCTATTGAATTTATTGATTGATAAATTTTTTTTTAATCAGATCACTTATTTATAATATTGGAATCATGAATCCTGGCTTTTATCATCAACCAATTGAAGATGCAAAATAATAAAGACAAAAGGTAACTAACAACATTTAGTTAATATCTACACGAAATATATACGAAAAAGAGCCAAAAAAAAAGTCTTTCCAGTCCAGAAAAATGCATGGTTATGGATACGACACCCATACATTTCTTTGGTTTTCAATTTACACCTACAAAAGTGTTCCCTCACAACTTACCGCTGCGCACGTTTACGCTTTGCCCTTTGCTGCTTGTTTTAAGGTAAAAAGGCACCGCTGCGGAACATACGCGCACCACTTGCCGACGCCTGCGTATACCCGCTGCATACCAGGCTGGCGAAACGCTTAGAGCGGGCAGCAAACCACGGTTGCCAAAACGCCAACATCGCTGCAAAAGCAAAGCGCTTATGCTAAAGCCACTAGCAGCAGCGCGTAGCAGGCAGAACGCGCTTAGCAAAACCGCTTACGCGCGTGGCAAAGGCACAAAACAACGCGCTGGCAAAGTAGCCGCTAACGCTTGTGGCAAATCAATTACATAAAAAAAAACACACAGAAGAGGAGGATTTTTTTTTTTAAAAAAACCACGGTTGGTATGTTAAAAATAAAAATCAACTCTATGATTAATTTATCTATTCATTTAATGACTCGTATGTTGATTTAAATTACCAATGAATATAAATTAAAATAAATAAAATATATTAACTTGGCATGAAATAAGATTTGCAGCAAATTTTATTTTGTTAATAAAGGGAACAAGCATAACGATATGAAAGATTGTATTACTTTTTAACGTTTACTTTATTCAGGAAATATTCATTTTTATTTGAATATAGTAACTTATTCAGCAGTTAAAATTTCATTAATAACACGTTACCACAAAATATAACATTTTATTTAACTATGCACTATGAATAGTAAAAATAAAATAAAATTTTAATACTAACTAATCTTATGTGATGATGTTTACTTTTGTCGTAAAAATTCAGATCAGAATTTTCCAAGTACAAACATTTAAATGAAAATTCTACAGTTCAAAATCGATCAAGGATAAGAACAAACTTATTCAAGATAACCTTCCACCCTGAATTAAAACTGTGTTAGAAGCACAATCTTCAACCTTCTCGTTTTGAAGACGACCTTAATAAATTAGTGCCCTCAAAAATGGCCTTCATCCAGCGAGAGGAGAAGAAACTTCAAGACGACTGATGAAAGAAAGGTTCACCGTGTACCCAAAGCATTCGGAAACCGAAATGCCTCTTGTCAGATTCCTCTTTATATTTTAATGCCTGGGCAACTCCTTCCCGTTTCCATCATTGTCACCTGGCGGCGCCGTAAAGTATAATCAGCTGACCAAAGAAAACAAAACTGTAAAGGGAATTGGAAGGGGATGATAGTAAATTGACTAATCAATGCAACACTCCTGGGCTGGACTAAGTTTCGATGCGACTTGTTTCTAATTATCTATCGGCCTTTCCCGATGAATGAATGTTGATGCCCTCACTACCCTAATGTGTGTGCTGGTTTGGGCAGCTAGGCCATTACAGATAGTTCCACCAAATGGGTGATAACGGTGAGACATCAAATCGCCATCCCACACTAGCAGTCAATTATTTCAAACGTTATATTTCACTTCATCAAAACAGGTTTGGTTTTCAGAATCATTTAACTCCTCCCGGACTGGGAGCTAATTCACCTGACGAGAATTTCCTTTTCTTTTTTGAACTTTTACGCCGGGAAGAGGAACTTGAGAAAGTTCTGGAGAATATTTTTCATTTGGGAAGAGGTTTTTGCTCTTCTATTATTTACCTCCCCACGGTCGCACCATTTAAAGAGCCGTAACCATTAGTAACCATCCACGTGGCTCTAACAGTTTCGTCCCACACAATGGTTTGCCAATCATTTCACCTCGTGAGCGGTGGCTGCTGGTCGCTGGTGTTGGACATTGCATTATTTTGTAAAACTCAGTTCATGCAGGCTATTAAACAAATCGCCGAAGTTGACGATGTTGCCACGAACTTCACCATTTCGGTTCAGGGACTTTAGCTACTGGCAAACGAAAAGTGATTAAAGGGAATGACAATCACAACTGCAGTTCTTTTTATTATTTTTAAAGCGCTATTCCTACATAAATTATCATCTTAAGTTGATTTACATAATGCACTATTATTTATTGCCTAAGTAATAAAAGAAGCTTGATTTTTTCCCTACGGCAGAATGGAAAACAAATTTACCAGATTTGAAAAATGCTGATATTTAAAAATACATTTTTCTTTCATTGATTTTTTTTTTTTTTTTTTTTTTTTTTGGGGGATGATTCCGACAACTTTTGAATTTCAAATATTGATGACCAGTGAAAAGAAACATCCTAACCCTAGTACTAGGAAATAAATTTTGACACAAAAAAATTCTATCAATTCGAAGGAGTAGCCCACAGAAATTTGATGCTCAATTTATAAAACGACAAATATGTACTTTTCATTAGGACTTTTTACTTCACAGCAGTGACCTATCCAAAGATGAAAAATAAATATATGACAGAGTACGTTAACCGTGCAAGCAATTCTAAATATATAAACATTTATAATTTTTTGAATATATCCCATTCAGTGGGTGAGAACATTGGAAGACCTTCAAATCAACAATTAATAGAAGATTTTTTAAGTTCATAAACTGAGCTAGTTCGAAGTAGAATGACCATCATCCAACTGTAAACGTTTAGGAACATCAAACACATTAGAAATCATTAATTAAGTCACAAGCTGCGTGATACCCAAAGATGTTACAATAGGTAATCCGCAAAACAACGTTTAATGATGCTCTATTTTGCCATAGTAGTCAGTACATTCAAGAGGCTTCCGTCGATGACAACTGGTTGCTGACACGTTTAATAGCTTTCCCATTACTCCACCAACGCAATGATTAATGATGCCAGAGAGTTACAGGCTTTTAGAACATTACGAATTTGGACTTCAAACACTGTGGATACAATTGGCTGCATTTAAGTGTGCCAGAAACACACCAGTCGGACGGTATGAGCCAATTACTGGAACATGGTTTATCGCGTCTGTTTCGGTGATTAGTGATGCTTGTATGCAATGGCTATGCCAAAAGGCACTTCGAAAACCACAGATTTCTACTGGCGCTCGCGGCAGGAAAAAATGAAGGATTTCAATTGAACAGACTAATAAGCTAACACAAAACATGCGCTGAATGATTTAAAACATGTTAAAATTAATTCATAGATTATTGGCAGAAATGAAAATATCTGCATAACATCATAAAAAAAAAAATTTAATGCACGTAGTTTTGCACTAAAGCAACATGTAACGGACAGGATGACGACGAAGCTCAAAATTCTGAATGAAGATCAGATAACAAAGACGGCACTTGAACTGGTACCTTATTAACAAAACTAGACCGAACGTGAGAATTTGGTTGATTCACTTCAATGTAAAATGCAGCAGGATATGCCATTTTGGATAGAAAATCTATGCGTATCAGTGCTTTAATCAACGACTTCACAGCTCCTCATAAAAAAAAAAAAAAAAAAGGATCGAACTTATGAACTGTAGTTTTCTAAGAATGTCAATTAAAATTTAGAATTACAACTAAATAATGTTTCAACTTGATTCCGTGACACACACTTAAAAAAAATGTTGGGTAGACATTTATTATATTTTAGTGATAAGTTTTATAAGAGAGAAGAGCGACAGATGTTACGAAATATAGAAAGTTTAAAAATAATCTCATTTATGATAAAATAAATTATAACAAATTTGAAACAATATAATTAGCATTTCAAATAAATCCACGAAAATACCAAATTATGATTACTTTCCTCATAAATTATGCATCACTACTTCAGCGAAAATAATGGTCACAAGCTGTTCAAAAGCAAAACCTACTAATACAATGATAAGTGCTTCTTTTTCATTCCCAAAACATTGTAATTTTATTTCAAAATTCCTGGAACTTTCTCATTAGTGCACTCGATTTTATTAAGTTTTACCTTCGATTTAGTGGTTTACCTTCAGATCTAGCCTAATTTTATTTTAAGACCTTCTGCACGCAGGACAGATTTGTAACAAATGAAAGGGAAAACTATTTCTGATGATACGTATAATATTTAAAAATATAGTAGTAGACATAAAAGAAAAGTTTATTAAAATTTATCTCTAAAACTACATACCCTTCAGAACATTTATCTGTAGTATAATTGAGTTAGAATATAGAATGCATTTCTCCATATAAATCGAAAACTTTGCTAATTTATTAATTTAAATAATATTGGAATAAACCTTTTTTAAGCATGTTCATTTTTTTTTTTTTTTTAATTACATATGTGTCATAATAATAAGAAAACTTAGTACGCTTTAAGGTTTTCGCATAATAGTGTAATTTCAGAAAATATCGAAGAAATATTTAAAAACATTCACAAATATTGGAAAAATATATTCAAGCGCAAAAAACTGAAACACGTACTCTCGATTTAAAAAAAAAAAAAACTTGTTTCGTTAAAAAATATATATATAGGGCTCGCTATTTTATTTTCAATGAAAAGAAAATGAAATCGAGTAAAATTAATATTTTAAATCCTTCTTAAAGTTTATTTCCTCTTCGTTAAACCACTGATTCCAGAGATTGATTAAGATCATCCTCACGTCTAACGCAATGGCCCAAAAGGATCGCAACAGCATACATTAAAAGTCCAATACTCTTTTCATTCAACTGTGAAACAACGCTCAGAATGGAGGGTTCCAATATTCAGGACTGTAGTTTCTAATTGTTCCAGGCCTCCAAGCCGGATAATTGTGTAACGCTGTATTATTGTCCGGCAGACAGGAACAGAGCACTAATCCCGCGCACGTTACCCATGAAGGTCGGAAAAAATGTTCTGTTCCACGGAACCGCTTGACATGTTTCGGGTATAATGGATGGTCTGAACTTCGACCATCATTAGTTTCTCAATTAAAAAATACCTGAACGGAATCGATTGGGACAACGCGATGTATCTCTTTTTTCCCTTACTGTAAAATTTAAAGCAAGATCGGATAATGCATGCACTTTTAGTTTTTTCATCATCGAATTTTTTAGCGTTTGGGTACGTTAAATTACAAAGTGAGTATTTTTTTTGTTAATTAAAAAAAAAATGGCGATCTGAAAATGATGGAATAAACCACATAATCTGATTTTTTTTCCCCAATGTTCAGACTTTCTTCGGTAGATGATTAATAATAGAGAAAGGGGGGGGAAAAAACAAGATTAAGAAACCAGAAAATTTTAAAACCTATTATGATGTCAAAATAAACACACAATACATTACAGTGTTCGTATCTTCATTAACATATTTCTTTTTACTACCTGCTTTTGTAGTCTAATTGTTATATACTCATAAAAAACTTGAGATAGTAATTCACCTTGAAAATAGAATATAAATCATTGAAAAGAATAACGATGTCTGCTCCGGGTAAGGAACTGAAGATATTTTGAGAGGTGAGAATGTTGGCGACGTAATTTATTATCGAAGTCATAAAGTATTTATCAAGAACCATCGTTATCAAATTTGATAGACTGCAAACTTCGAAAGATGTGGGGAGGGGAGGAATTCAAATTTTATAAATAACTACTGACACTGCATTTTTTTATAAACAGAAAGAAATAAAATGTTTTTTCTTCAATGAACAAATTCAATGACTTGGACACAATTTTAAAAATTATAGCATTTTCAGTTTTTTTCAGTAGCGTATTTACAAAGGTATCATGAATAACGAGTACAAAAAACTTATTTAATTCTTTCGCAATGTTAGATCGGTCCAATACTTATTTATTTTTACATTTTAACATCATACAACTATTAAAATGAAACACAAAAAAGAAACCTTTGCTTGATAATACATTCTTTCAAGACATATGAATATGCATTAGAAAATTAAAATTTTTTTATCGGTCTTTATTTTAAGTATTTTTTTATTACTTAGGATAGTTAATGATCTATTCATTTCAAGAAACCAGAGTCAATTTTACAAATGTATCCGTACGGTTATTAGTCATAAGACATATGAAACATTAAATGCCTTTTTTTTTTCTCAAAATATGTACTAAATATTTATAACTTATTCAAAAAATGGTTTATGACATCGATTAACAGAAAGAAAAAAGGCGGAAAAACATTCTGTCTTCTAACTGTCACCAAATTATGAATAATAAGAACAATTTATCAATATTGAACATGTTACAGAAATGCGTGTAGTTCCATCCTTTTTTGCCCAAATAAATGATAATGCATGACCAGAGTAGGGGAGGGAGACCTAATATCGTTTTTTAAAGCCGCCAATAATCGAGGATTTACCTGGCACCCTCACGAACACGATTTCAAAGTAATGGGAATTTAATTATGCCTCGACGCTATACCGATGTAAACTTTAGATTCTTTTTTTTAATTTAATGAAGGGAGGGAGGAGTGCATTGAAAAAAAAAATTACAAAGACACGTAACCGATTAAATCAGAGGAAGTAAAAACTTCTTATCGAGTAAATACCGGAATGAGAAAAGAAATTCATTTCGATTTTCCAGTTCTCAGTAGTAAAAAATATTGAAGAATCAGGTGCGGTTTTGGGAAGGGCGATATAAAAGCAGTTCTTCTGTATCAATCATCAGAGAAAATATTTGATCGAAAATACAGACCATTTTTTATGGCTGAAAATTGCATCTTTCTATTTAAAAGAGAAGAAAGGAGAATTTAGACAGTTTGAGATGTCAAAAATGAGAATGATATCCGTCATTTTTTTTTTTTTTTTTTTGGAAACACTCTAAAGGGTTTTTTTTTTAAGAAAAATATTTTTGTTGGGACCTGAAGAAATAATTACAATACAATACACCAAGTGATAAGTTACGGTTTAGATATTAATACTAAGGAATGAGAATATGCATGATTCAATAAAAAATGTTTTGATAAAATCGATGGCCGTAGCCGCCGCGCCAACAGCTGCACGCCAGCAAAAGCACTGCGAACATGGCCGTAGCAGCGTAAAAGCCGCCAGCATACGACGCGTACGCCGTAGCCGCTGCAATTGAATGCGAGCGTTGCGAATTGAGACTGCTGAATTTCTAGTGAAACATTTATATGCATTATATGGGTTTATGTAGCCAGTTCCATTAATGAACGTGCATAGTTCCAAATACAGAAATGCAACCTATAATAAACACACATTGCGAAGTCATTTTAATGAAAATGACTTCCATCCAGTCTTTAACAGATCCCAACAGAAGGCATTCAGAAGGGGCGTTTATTCTCAATAATCCATATGTTATCAAAGCTAAACATTTACCACGGTGATACTGGGAAAGTGTATTCCAATATGCTTATTTAAATCACTCGACACATACAATAGTTAATAAAGGGATAGGCGGCTGGAGAACATTAACATGTTCGCTGTAGATTAATTAAGTCCTCTTAAAAGGCTACACATAATCGAATGGACAGTGGGAGTAATGTTTATATATATGGCAGAAACACATTGTATTTATGTTGTGCCGTTTTATTTGGAAAACGGAATGGCAGAACTATTTAAAGAAATAATTGATTCTGTCCAGAATATTAAGTAAGAAAAATATAGCATATTTAGAAATATATTATAGAACAGAAATAAAAATAATACAATGATAAATATAATATATAATAATAGAAATATAATTTATAATAGACATAAAACATATAATATTAACATAACATACAATTATAATAATGTAGCAATAGTAAAGTATAATATAATAATAATGTAGTAGTAAATATAGTATAGTAGAAAAAATAAAGTAAAAAGAATATAGTATTGTTCTCAACAGAGAATGAAGTTTATTCACATTACACTGAGGAAAATAACTTAAAGAAGCAAACATAAATAACTTTGAACTCAGTGACGAGAAAACAGATCCGAATATATTTCTGGCTTTCTTAAGTTCATTCGGTAGAAGGAAAACTTTGTGACATTCAAGTCTATGAACCAGCCGGGTTGGTTCACGTTCTCCAGCATTAACTAACTAGTTATCCCTTTATACAAACAATTTTCAGGTCAATAGCGACATCAACAAAAATTTGAATAAATCATGCATTAAAACTGACAACACTCTCCTGTAGCAATACGTAACTTATATATATATATATATATAATTGCAATAAAATGATAATTACAATGACTTTTAAAGAAATTTTCATTGTTCAGAATTCGAACTACTACAGCTTTATACTTATCAAAATAACAGTCCATATCCTAGATAAGGTTATATTCTGTATTATTTGATTCACAAAATGCCAATATATTTATTTTCCGAGTTCGCTTATACTTGTATAAAATGCGTGTTTGACAGTAAAAATATATATTAACAAAACTTTTCTTGGGTATTTTTCTAGTATGAAGCCCCGTAAGTTCATAAAATGTATGCATTTGTAGGCAAAATTTTCAAAAACTTGTCTTCGAATGTATGCCGTTATTTTAATTCATCAGAAATATATTTTCGTTTTAAACCTGAATTAGGTGTGCGTTTTATTTCTACTTGATATTAATTTTAAAAGGAATTATTTCTAATTTCCGATCGAGTATTTCGGCCTTTATTATGTATGATTTGAATAAAAAGCATGTAATGTATAATCATGTAATTACACAATGATGAATTAAAATAACCATTTTAAAAAAAATTTATTAGCGACTGTTCAGTTCAATTTGGATATTCGTTAATTTTCTGAAACGTGAATTGTTGTAAGCTTATGTTCGTCAAGCTAGCACTTAAGCTATTTCCTTTCACCGCACCTGTGAATGCATTAATAATGGTTAGATCTCTACTTCAGTCTTTCTCTTCCCTTTTGTGATGAGAGGGGGGTGGGTTTTTCCAGCCCAATCCAATCTCGAACGATTCCTTCGTTCTCTTTTCGTTCCCGGAAAGTACAAAGCAATACCGCAATCGGCCCACGCGATTAGGGCAGACAAGGCACCATTACCGACTCCCATGTGTCAACGGAAGACAGGAAACGGGAAAAGATTTGTCCGAGTTCAACTTCCCCACAAATTACCTTGGTGTGCGAACGGGTTAATTTCGTTGTTTCGCTCGCTTTTGTTTCTCTGAGAAGCAAGGGAATGAGGCAGCCTGGCTCTGGAAATCGAAAATTAAGCGCCGCTTCTGTTACTCTTTGCTATGTTCGTACGTGACTTATATCGAATCGTGGGAGGAAAAAAACATGTTCCCACATCTTCTTTTGTAAGTAAAGGTTGGATAATGGCATTTGATTCGGATCTTAGCACTTTTCTTAAATGTATGTATGTGTGTACAAAAATTCGTATTTGAATGTTCTTTGTTGTGAAAAAAATCAAGAAATATGTTTTTCATCGCATTTTCAAAACTGTTTCAAAATTCCATATTTTCAAAAATAAACAACCCATAATGATAAATAATATATGAATACAATGCAAAACTGTAGAAGTTTTATGTTGCGAAAAATAGATGGCCCTCGTGTGTTCTTCGTGAAGCTATTTCACGAAAGTTATTTTAGAAGCTTTCATGGCGCTACCTCGCAGTTGGAAGGGTCGCAATGGACCAGAGGACTCGTTGTTTCACATCTGAACACCTAAGCCACTTGATACGAGCCGATGCTCTTTCTTCCTTTGGGAGTTCGTAAAAGATAAACTGTATGCGCGACCATCACCTACAAATTTATTTGAATTAAAAACAACGGATTTCTGCTGTAGTACAATTAATTACCACTGACACATTGCAACGTGTCAGACTGGAATTTACTTGTCAAATTGCTATTATTCGGATAACTAACAGAAGTTATATCGAACACTTGTTATTAAAAGAACTTCCATATTTTTCTTTGAATTCATGTATTACTTGTTATTCTGTGTCGTTTATTGATGAAAACGTAGCATTTTGAAATCGGATGAACGTTTTGAATAACCCTGTATGTGGAGGAGACTTTCCATAACGTTCGAGAAAATTCAGAACGTTTACATGCAGCATAATTTAATGGTACATCTGTATGGTATGCGTAAGAAAAAGTTCCCTGTCCCCCTTAGTGATGGTATTTACAGGTATACCAGATTTTATAAATGCGGAAATGCACAGCGAAAAACATCGTATAAATTCTTTTTTGTTGTTGGATCGGATGAAACCAACAGCCAACACTGCCCGTTGTGTGAGATATTTATCCAATTTTGATTAATTTTTTGAATAATTCTACATCATGATATTTTCCAGTGAATTGTCGCCTTATGTTTTGCCGACTTCCATTCAAATTTCGATCTTCCAGATGAAATTTTTCAGTTAAAAAAAAAGTCCTTTCTGCATTACGGGCTGAGTTTCGTTTCTGGTTCAGTGTCCGTAAGTGAAAGTTTTCTCTGTAGAAATTCTAAATGCGACTTTTTCCCTTCACGTGGGAGAAGAATTTTTTTGGGGTGTAAAATATTGTGAGAGGTTTTACATTCTTCACGCGCCTAGCCCTGGGGAAATTTGAAAAGGAAGATAGAAAAGGCCGCACGCTGAAGAAATCCTATAAAGTGCTTGCCGTCTTTGATGC
The DNA here is from genome assembly GCA_019974015.1 of Nephila pilipes. Classification (NCBI taxonomy): domain Eukaryota; kingdom Metazoa; phylum Arthropoda; class Arachnida; order Araneae; family Nephilidae; genus Nephila; species Nephila pilipes. The sequence continues at coordinate 665,138 of BMAW01042029.1, read as the reverse complement.
TTGTACGAGAGGAAATAAAAAGGGAAATCTTCTGTCTGTGTATACGTTTGATGACATTGTGCTCTGCACTTTTGTATTTGCCTTTCGAGACGGTGCATTTCTCGTTAACCTTTACCTTTCAGATTTTTGTTTTGTTTTGTTTAATATAGTTAAAATTTTTATACTATCTTCCTGAAGATTACTATTTTATTTAAAGAAGCCTTACTGTCGCATCCAACTTAAATTAATAAATGTTATTTTTATTGTTTTTGAAACCAAACAAGAAAACAAGGCGACAAAAACATGCTGTGTTCGGATTCTAAGAAAAGGTACAAAAATAAAGGCACTGTCAGCATCAATAAATTTGCGAAAGACAACATGGACAAAAAGTGTATAGAAATATCAACACTCCCGCCGCCTTTAAAAGTATAGTGCGAGATGATTTTTTAAAAAAGCTTCGCAAAAAAAAAGTCTCTTCCCCCCCCCATCCATAAGTCTTGTTTATTTTACTTTAGATTAAATTTGCAGAACGGAATTTTAACCTTTTTCTTATTCATTATAGATAGACGCTGGTGATTTCCTACTGCTTTTTAAATTTTTAATGGAAAATTAGTTTTAAGTTAAGGCAACTCAAATTGCTTAAGCAGTTTGATGATTATTTTTAAATCCAGTATCTGCATACTTATTCTGATCAAATGTGAGAGTATTCGCACTTAAAGCGCAATTCGGTACATTAGGAATGTCTTTTAAAATACTTTTTTTTTTTTTTTTGCAACCTTTAATGCTCCGAGGTTTTGTTTTGTATAACAAGCTTCAGATAACATACATGTTAATAAATATTGAAAACATCTCAATAAATCATAAGTAACAATCGTGCTTGCAAATCTTCAATTTTGCTTCTTTGATTGGTGCTATGTTTGAGAATATTTAACTTTCTTATATTTTCTTCCTTTTTTTTAAGAAATGTTACTCTGCCAAGATGTTAAAATCAATGAGTAAACATTAAAATAAGAATTCTATGTAATGTGTTTCTCATTTTTATCTTAAACGTTTCCACGCTATTTACTCCGAAAGTTTTGAGAGGTTCTGATTCTAAAAGAGTTTCAGGTTTAATCATATGTTAAATGTTTATTTAATTTTTCACATCCACTTTTTTCTTTAAACCAAAGGAAATCAAAGTCTAGCGCTTCTATTTGTTGACAATTCATATTTACCCTCCCCCCTTTGTTAATATGCCTTTGTATTTGTTTAAATCGTTTGTCACACCTGTGAAAATATTTTACCTGTTCTTCCAAATAAATGTGTACATAAACTCTTGCAATTTCGTTTTTATTGCATTTTGTGAAAATTAGTTTTGTCATATTACATGAGAGCTTTTTTCCTGGAAAATTTTCTCCCTACTAAAAGAATATTTTTAATTTCAGTATCATTTTCAGCTTATTGACTTAAGTCTTTACTGATTTTTTTTCTCTTTTAATTTAAAGTTTATTCACTTAATATGTTTTCTCATCTTTTCCTTTAATGTAATTTGCATAAATCCGGGATCAACACTTTTAAAAAAAAGTCTTTAGTTTTCAATAACATTGATCGAATAATTTGTAAAGTGTTATTTTTACGACGCCTGAAGTTTAATGAGATGAAATTGAAATTTCTTTTTATTCGATGAAGTTTACATAGACACTGACGCTGTATTAACCATCGCGTTTAATTCAAAAAGTGAAATTCTTCGTTACATTTTAATAATATACTTTCGGACTTTTGAAACCACAGGGGAGAAAGAAATATTTGATCGAAGTATGTGTGAAGCGCAGAAATAACTGAAATATAATGACATTTTTAATATGCTAATGTTGCGATGAAAGGAATAAAACTGCAGTGCATAAAATGGAATTTTTTTAATTGTTCTAATTTGAGTGTAAGCTCGACCATCCGTAAAAAAATCATTTTTTATCGGTTCGTATAGACTTCCATTGCTTGATTTAGTAATAATAAATGTCGAGTATTGTTTTACTGAAGCAAACATGACATTGGTGCTACACAAAGAAATTGTGTTGTTATGATGATTTGTTATAGTACAGGGTTACTCAATATGATTCACGCGATTTAAAAATTACATGATTTTAAAAATTAATGGCACTAAATGATAAGAAATACATGAGTACAAAGGAAAATGTGGAAGTTTTGTATTGTGACCGATAGAGTGGCTCTCGTGTGTTCTTCGTAAAGCTATTTCATGAAAACTGTTAAAGTAGCTTTCATTAAGCTACCTCAGAGTTGGATCGGTCGCAATAGACCAGATAACAATACACAGCTGGTCATATAAGTCATCTGATATAGCCCCATGCAATTTCTTCCTTTAGGGGTTTGTAAGTATTTTCACCACCATTGCCTACAAATTTACTTGAACTTAAATAAAGGATTTCTGCGGCTGCACAATCAATTACCTCTGGCATTTAACAACGCGTTTGACAAGAATTTACATATAGAATGGACATTATATGTGCAACTAAAAGAAGTTATATTTTCTATATTTTATCTTTCTGTGTCGTATATTTATGAAAATACTGTATTTTGAAATATGATGCTTCATTTTGAATAGCCTTGTAAAATGCGCAGAGTTCTGAAATTTCATGGGCGATTAGTCATAGAAAATTCTAACGCAACTTATTGCTCTTCATTTCTGGTTGTTGTGCAGTTATCTGAAAGATTTTTACTTTTTCATTACAGTGACCAAGTACATCAGAATCGGAATCGGCGATAAGAACGACAATCCCCCCTATTTCGAACAAGCCTCCTACGAAGCAGAGGTTAACGAAGATGAGGACATACAGCATACAGTCATCACTGTCACGGCCAAGGACAAGGACGAATGTAAGTACTGTAATTTCTTAAAGGCACGATGATTTTTACTAAGCGACTTGATTTAAATGAAGAACAGAATTTTTGTAACCTTAGTATAATTTAACCTTAGTGAAAACCGTTGTGTATAATTTTGGCTTGTCCCTCAATATTTTAACTATTGTATGGACATAGCTGGTACTGAATATTAGGTCGGGGACTGGGATTTTATGATAAGAGGAGGGAAGATAAATTTAACTCTTAAATTTATATTATTTCTTTAACTTCCAGAGTAATCTGGAACTAAACTTGATTTATGAATATTATCATTTAGTTTTTTCATTTAATGGAATATACAGGGCTGAAACATATGTTAAAGTAACTTTTGAATAATATTTAGAGTATTACAATTTGTATTATTGAAATCTTTGAGGTCTTAAAAAGTTCTATAATTGGTGTGTAATTATGCTAAAAATAATAATGTTATAATAATATTATTGTACATTGAAATATATTAATTCATAAGCCGAAGAGTTCATGAAATATCTTACGGTAGTCCTCTTTTGAACTTTTTTTGTCAAGTTTATTTTCAAAAAATACGTTTAGGAAAGAAATATTAACAGGATAAATAAGGAAATCTGTTATTACGGGAATACATTTTTTCCAATTCGGGCACTGTCCGACCTGGCCCTCCTCTAGTTACGGGCTCACCCGTGTGGTGACCGGGTGTGAAAGAATATAGTCCCGCTTTAGCTCATGCATGTCGTAAGAGGTGACTAAAATGGGTGCCCTGTGTCTTGAGATATAGCCAGGCACCTTTCTGTAGGGGTTATATCAAAAGAACTAGTCCTCCAGGTTGACGAACTTGCCCCTGCATTTTGCCCCTGGGGATTATATCAGGGGTCCTCAGAGACTTGCCTTCTTCAGGTAAATACGGGCATCATGACCCCGAGGCACCCCAGTTATCTTTTTCTTTCCCATGAGGGTTTACTGTCTTTGGTAAACACGGGTTACCCTAGCAATCCTTCTCTATTTTCGACCCTCCTTCTTGTCAGCCAATTTTTGTCTTTTTTCAATATCTTCACGTTTAGATCACAGTTTTACCTTGCTTTGGCGCAGCATAGATACATCTTACTCTTGCACCGTTAAAATACTATCTCTCTCTGGCTACGGACTTGTTCCATTGTATTTCGACTGCAGATTACTTAGTATCTGAGAGAGAAGCAGATGTTCCATTTACTCACACCTACTCTCGTTTAATCATGTCTGCACCTAATGTTAAAGAATAGGATCTAAACCTGCAATAATTTTACACAAAAAAAAGAAAGAAAGAAAAATGCTCACAAAATGACATGTTTTGTCATCACCAGCGTACAGAAAGCATCACATTTTATTATAATACTACTGATGCATTTTTTCCTGCTTGGAATATGTTCGCGTCGCGTCAGCCCATATTGATATGTTAAGCGTTTTTTTTTTTTTTTTTTTTTTTTTTAAATAAATTTTACCATGTGAAAGTTAAAAATTGCGTATTTATTGAATGTTTATAATTTTTAGGGACATGGTATGATAAACGTTTGTATGTATTAAAGCCCCTCTTACTTATATTAAAATGGAGAACTTGATTTAGTTTTGAAAACAGTTTAATAGTTTGCATAATGTTCTGTAAAATTAGAGGAAATTAATCGAAATTGAAATCCTTTTCTTCCAGTTCCACCTTCCACATCCGAACACCTTTTTTGTACAGGTTGAAAAGCGTGTTAAAAATTTTGGATTTCATTTCAAAATTATTAAAATAGCTGGGAAAGCTTTTCAAATTTAGAAAGATGTGGTATTTTATTTTTCAGAATAGCAATTATTTGATCATAAACGAATATAAGCCCACAAAGCAAGCTTTTAGTCTCATATTTGGTCTCTACTCCTCCAACAAAAAAAATGTGAGGAAATTTTAATTTTTTATGATTTCATTTTTTTACCTGAGGGATGAGGTGATACAAATTTAAACAGAAGTTACAGAAAGGGGAGGAAATTAGAAATTCTCGCATTGTACAAATTGTATAAACCACAAGTTATTGATTTTTTTGAAATTGTGTATGATTTATAATTAAATTGAGGAGTCCTCTTTTATGTAGCTCCACTCACTTTTTATCTCTTCGTTTTAAAAAAAAATAATCATTAGTAGTATTGTTTTTTTATTAATTATTATTATTATTTTTAATTATCGTTGAGAAGAAAATTTGTGAACTAATTATGCGTAACTTTCTGATCATTTTACCGAGTTCTGCAAGTTTCTTTTCATTTGCTCCTAAATTGGGGAAAGGGGAATCATCTGTGTCGCCCTAAAATATAGGAATATTTAGTGTGAGATTTTTTTTTTAATAATAAAAGTTCTACAGATTTGAATATTCTTGTACTTATTCTTAAATTTAAATACCCTTATAAAACAATGGTGTAACTTATTGAATCTAATATATTTTTGCTCCAAATTTTATGGCCGATGATATGAACTGAAATATAAAGTTCATTTTATACAATTAGAAAAATTGAAATGGTTCTATGCGTAGTCATACTTGGTTTTCTTTACCTTATTATATTAAAAATTTCTGAATTGATAAATTCTTATAATTCAAATATTTATTGCAGAAAATTTCTAAATTCTTATATTTTAGAATTAACTATTTCCTGTACCTTTCAAGATTGTGTAAAATAAATTTAGTTTATCATGGTTTGATTAGTTTAAAACATTTTTAATTATGTCCGCAAGGTGTGTACCGAACTTTTCTAATCAATTAGAGAAATACATCGTTAATAATCATATTATTAAAATTAAGTTTATCAACAGAAAAACTTAAAATTATTTTATTTAAAATTATATCTTCCTGTAATTTCTGATATGTGTAATATGATAATCCGTAATTTGATTAAAAAATAAAATTTCATTTTTTCCCCCTCTGAAATGTTTTAATTTTCTCGGATTACATAATTCAATGTTCGATCAAGGGGAAGAACATGATTTTTTTTTTTTTTTTTTACTGAAGAGAAAAGAAAAAAAACAATGTCCTGACCATATGCCATTGTAAAAATGTTAATCTAATGTATTTATAATGACATTATGTCTGAATAAGTTTTTCGTTCTAGTGCACTTAATTATAACGGTAAACAATTTTCGATTTTTCCTCCCTTGTACTTAATGATTTTGGAGTTATCTTTAATTATACTTATCTTTACGGTTATCTTACTTTCGTTCGTATTTATTCTAATTAGCTTTATGAATATGCTAAGAGTTTCTGTTTTAAAGTTTGGGTGTTTTTTTCCCCCCTTATACCATAATGAAAACACGGTTATGTTTCAAAATCAAATAAACTCCCCCCTCCCCTTTCTGCCCTGAAAAGATATTTAACTTGCAGATAGGAACTTGTATGTAATATTTAGAATGTTTCCGTGTAATCTGCATAGATGCTTTATATACAAAATTATTTTTCCTCTGGGCAATAAATACAAAGACTGATATTTTTCGCAGGCAACGCCGAATTGTTGAATGTTTATTTTTTCAACATTTCCAACAAAGCAATAAGTTTCGGAAAATGGAAAGTAAAATACAAAGCGGAAGAAAGTTACGAACTACCGCACAAAGAAAATATCTGAATTCTCATAATTTACCGATAGAAATATATATTTATATATATATGTATGCGATAAAAAGATTGATTTTTACAGTCACAAAAGAATATTTTGACAGTTGCTCGAGGCCACGTACGCGCCCTACAAAATAACTTGCTTCCTTGCTGGAAAAGCAAGTTTAAAACTCCGTCACAGCGGAACGGATGTGTTGCTCTAAAGATGTGTTGTGACGTTCTATAGAAATTCAACGAATCTATATTAAGACTCCTGTCTTTTTTTCGAAAAATAGAATTTGTAAGTTTTTCATAAGAAGCAAGTCCACTTAAATTCTTTCGCTTCTCTGGGAGGAGTGTGCCCTCTGCAGAGCGCCATGATTGATTTCAGACTTTTCTTCCAACGTTCGGAATTGATGAGGTGGTGGAATTTTTTTGGTTACCGGGATTATTGTTCTGCAACAGTTGTAGTATTTTCTGTCTCAGTTCTGCATGATGAATTTTAAATAAATAAATAAAACCATATTTTTTGCCTCATTTTTATTTGATGAGATTGTTACAGAAATGATGGGCTGAAATGTTTATTAGAAGGATTAAAATTGCGAACTTGGTATTTTTGAGCGAATCTTTTTTATATTAAAAGTAGTAACACGTGTACGTTTATTGATGATTTGTCTTCAAATGGCCCTCAAGGATTTACCTTCTTCTGGTAAATACGGGTATCACCCGAGGCATTATAGTGATCTTTTCCCTTTCCTATTGGGTTTACTGTCTTTAGTCCCCTCGGAGGCTTGCCTTCTTTAGGCAAATACGGGCATCACGATTCCGAGGCACCCTAGTGACTTTTTTCTTTCTTATTGTTTCTGATAAACACGGATATCGTACTCCTGGGATACCCTAGTGACTTTTCTCTATTTTTTTAAACCAATTTTTACCTATTTTCCATTTTTTTCAAATAACTAGACCACAGATACACAAGGTCTGTCGAAGCGTAGCCACGCTTGACTCTTCCGTCATTAATCATTACTATTACATGCACACATTACTGTTTTTGGTAAACACGGGTGACGTGGCCCCAGGATACGATCTTTTTCTATGTTCAACCCTCGTTGTCAATCTTTTTTTTTTTTTTTTTTTTTAAATTCTTTTTTTTTTCCATTTTTCATGTGTCTAGATCACAGATACACCTTGTTTGGCGCAGCATAACCATATCTGGATCTTGCAGCATTAAACTTCACCATCACTCACACTTGTTTTAAACGACCTGTTCAATTTTAAGAAAGACATAATTTTTTTTAAAAATTTTGTTTCACTTCATTTGCCAAAACGGCGAAAACCATTGTTACGTAAATCTAACTTTAATTGTATTTGGAAAGTTTCATTTAGAAAGGCTATGGTGATGCTGGTATGGCCTTGAGAATGATTACAAGATTACGCTTTTTAACAATGCTGCTTTAAATTTTAGGGTGATGTTTCTAAAAAAAAGTGGATTATTTCCCATTTAAAAAAAATCCCATGAAAAAAACTTTCTTGGGGCTTTTATGTGACTTGCTTTTTTCTGTCAAGATTAATACCCAACAGTTGCCAGAAAAGAAACGCAGCTTATAAGCTAATTTAATTCTATCTTCTGTTATCTTCCAGTTTTCCAATTTTTTTTTTCTGTATTTCAGTTCCCGAAAAGAGTATTTACTCGTTAAAGAACCATAAATATTTTCCATAATGTAATTTTTTTTTTTCTTTTTCGGACATGCTATAGTTCTTAAAGCCCCTTTTGAGAAAATACGAGACGCGAGTTTAAAATTCATTGTTTCTCTGTTGTTGTTATTATTATTATTATCGAGAAAAAAAAATAATCTCCCAAAATTATGACTCTCCATAAACCAACATCGTGTAAAGAAACCGTGAATTGATTAGTGGCCGAAAGCTATCGTAAAAAGCTTATTGTTTATGACACTCCCCAAAACTATTTCGCAGGTTACAACATACTCTTGAATTTTACTTAACGATGCCTCAAATGCTTTTGATGACCATTACTTCTATCAGTTTTTAGTTTTTGGTCTTGAGTGCACGATTTATGTTTGTAATGTTGAATTCGATGCAAGTTCCATGTAGTGAAGGCTGGAGGTAAGAGGCCATTGAAAAAGAAGCACAAGAATTATTGGCCTTTTTAATATCTGTAGGCGTTTAAGAACCTCCATTAAAGTTCTAATATTCTTTTTTTGCTCTTTTTTATTTTTTTTATATACAATAATAACAACTTTGTTTTAACAGTTTTCTTGACTTTCTCGTAAAAAAATGGATCGTGAATTGTGGAACATAAAATACGCAGTGTTTTTATGATATATTTGAAATTTAGACGGCTTTCTATTTTATTAAAATAAATTCTTTTGTTTAGATCTATTTACGAATTTTAACTTATTTTGCTATTTTTTTAAAAAAAATCTCAATTCACTTTTTCATGGTTTTGTGCTGGCGCCACTGTAGAATCGTAAAACCATAAATTCGATACTCGTAAAAATTGTTTTTTTTTTTAAACTGATTTTTTTTTTTAGAATTCGTTCAATTTCTCCGTTTTTATGCTTATCAGAAGCTTTTTTTATTAAGGTATGTAATTAAATCACGATCTCCAAACCCCTAGTGATCTTTTTTTCCCATAGGAGTTTGCTGTCTTCCGGCAAATACGGTGGGCGTGCCCCGGGATATTCTAACGATCCTTCTCTATTTTCGATCCTTAGCCTAGTAAACCAAATTTTATCTTTTTTCCTTCATTCTTTCACTCGTCTAGATCAGCTTTTTGGCGCATCATAGTCACATTTGGCCGTTGCGAAATTAAAATTACTCTCACTCACTTCAATGTCTTTACCATGTTTTCTCGCGTCTAGATCGCAGCTTTACCTTAGTTGGCGCAACTTAGCCACATTTGGCTCTTGTGCCATTAAACTCGACCATCACTCATTATTTTCGACCATCCTCGTCAATTAGTTTTTATCTCCCTTTTTTTCTGTCTAGTTACTGTTTCTACAAATGTTTGACACAGTTTATCCTGATTTGTCTCTCACACCATAAACCCTAACTGTCATTCACTCACATCGTCAATTATATAAATAATAGAAATTTTGAAGTGATTTATTATGTAATTTACCTTTCAACGAATGGATGTTGTGTTTATTTTTAAATGTATTTCAGTAAACAAAGATGAACTTGTTGAAGTTTAATTAATTCTGCTACGTCATTATTTAATACCATATTTTGAAAATCGTATGAACATGACCATTTTCTGTTCATCTTATTTCCTCTGCAATATCCCTTCGTAGTCTACCTTTTTTAGGTAAGGACGGAAATAATGATCCCGAGGAACCCTTATGATTTTTTTCTTTCCCATGGGGGTGTGGCCACGGTAGCCTGGTGATCATGGCTTCGGATTCGTGGCCGGCGGTTTTCGTTCAGACACGGGTTCGATCCTTGTCCGCTAAAGGCCCTCCGTGTAGTCGGGGCTGGTGCACGTTAAATCTGTCGGGGTCCAAAGTCCTCCGTTGGCGTGGTGCGGAAGTTAGGAGAGGGGGGGGGTGCCAGCTCAGGTGTCGTCCTCGTCACTTGACCGTGGCTCAAAATTACGAGGTCCATCGCCAATAGCTCTTCCCAATGATCCTTTCCTATTTTCTGCCTTTCTTCTTGTCTCCTAAATAAGACTCCCCCCATTTTTCAAACATCCAGATCACAGACATATCTTGTTAGGCGCCTCATTAGCCATGTATGGCTCTTGCGCCATTAAACTTCGCTACCACTCGCTCCTCCGCAATACTTTTAAATTTATTTTTAGATCATGTAATTATTGATAGTATATTAAATATTGGCATATTGATAAATATCATGTATTTTTATCAATATGTCAAATAACGACTAAATATTTATATAATTTTTTATTAGAAAACTGAAGTGAAAGAATAGTATTTGGTATTCAAGAAAAAATTATTGTCAATTCTTTTTATTGATTTTTAAGAATAGGAAAGAGGCAAATCATTGTTTGTGCAGCCTGAAGTTCCATTTATTAGAAATTTCATCTGGAAAGTTGAAATATTTTTCTTACATTTATATATTATTTCCTTTTTCTGGGAAGTTCGATTTTATTTGCTTTGCAATTCAATCTATTAGGACAATTGAAACGTAATATTTCTTCCAATTGCCTTTCTTGGTTGTATCTTGTTTCACTGAGCAACCATTTATGCTTTACACCGAAAAAAATTTCAGATATATATTAATCATTCTAGTTATTAAAGGAATGCGTACGGAAAAACAAAACATCTTAACCCTAAACTATTTCGACAGCGGGAGACAAAAAAGTTAGGTCAACCACAATACTAATACAGGAAATTGATAGAATTTGGTCGACGGGGGAAAAAATTCCTACTCCCCTCAGTGAAATATGTTGGTCCTTGGGTGAAACATGTCCTGCTGCCCAGTCTCGTTCCATATCATTTGTTAGGAGGCGAAGGGTAGCGGAGGAAAACGAATCCACACTGCCCAAAAGAAAGTTCACTGGGAATATTTTATCTCTTTACTGCAGAAATCTAATCTTTTTTCCCCCCTTCTTCTACGACATCATACTACAAAATGTCTTAGCTTCGATCTATAAATTCGATTTCCTCGAGGATTTCGCATCTTAACTGATTTTACTGTAAACTCTTTGAATGACAATTCTTAAGTTTGTGAACTATCCACATTTTCTCTCGAGAAATCTGTACACTATTTTTGGGGAATTAGTTTACGGAATTACCGAATTGGATAGTTAATTCCGATTTGAAAAAGAATGAATTCCTTTGTCTTCTGAATTTTTAGGAGGTTTGTTTAGTCCTGTTGTATTTAAATCCTGAAAAGAACCTTTTGTTCTATAGTAAAAAAATTTTAAACCTCATTAGCCAGTTGAGCTATTATGAGAAATTTCTTTCCAAACAAATAAATATCGGATATTGTTCGATTTATTTTTTTAGTATTAAAGTTATATATTTCATCACCGCTGAATTGACCTTCATTATATTTGTTGGAGCTGAAGTATGAAGTTATTTAGATATTGAAGTTATTGTTAGTTAGATATTTAACTACGAGTGTAGCCATGTTTTTTTTTTAAATGTAATTGTTGAATTTGTTTTTTGGTGGTAACAAAATAATTCCTGATCAGTTCTATTTTGAGAGATTTCTTTCTAAAACAAATAAACATAGGTTATTGTTCCATTTTTTTTAATCCTTTTCATCACCGAATCATCATCATCATTCATTATGTACGTTGGAGCTGAAATATGGAAGTTAAATCTTTGGACACGGCTGTGAAATTGATTGTTAAGTTTTAATTATTGTCATGTTTGGTTTAAAAAGTAATTGTTTTTTGTTGGTTGTAATAAAATAATACCTTTTATATCATTTCTCTTTCGTTACATCTAACTTTCTCTTAATTATATATATAAATCAAGGCTTAATGAAGCTTACTTTACTTGATATTGGATTTTTTAACTTTAAATGTGGTCCATGCTTCCGATAAATTGGACTTTTATTTAACAGTTTGTTTCATTACTTTGTTCTTATCATCTTGTTGAAAGTTTTATTTGAAGGTATTTGACCTCACGAGTTTCAGTAAATAGTTATCAGTCTTTCTCTGAGGAGTATCACCTCTTAGATATCATGGTTAGGACTGAAAATATTTGCGGTGTTGGTGATGTTTTTTTTTTTATAGATATATATATAACACCTTTCTGGTTTCTCCGACTACTCCAATAAGAAAGGAATGCGACGTTTGGGAAAGAAACTTATTCTTTTCCAAGAGAAGGGGAATCGCATCATTAGCAGCTGAAAGGGAGTTCGTTTCCCCATCGAAAATTAGATGTCGAGTGCATCTGTAGTTTTTTTTTTCTGGCCCTGAGTAATAATGATGGAGTAGTGTTATGTCGCGAGTGTAGTGTCTGTTTACGTCGGAGCCCGATGCATCTTTATCTCTTCTCCGCCACCCTTGCCAGGGTTTGTTTCTTTTGTTCCCCGGACGGTACTGGCATGAATTAAAAATAAGAAAAAGGTGTTTTTTTTTTTTCTTCTTCTTTCCATTGGACCGCTTGATGCAGTCGCCATTAGTTAAGGTCCCATTTCGTGATTTTTTTTCACCCCTTACTCATTGCAAACAGTTGTGATATTGGTATTTTACTTTTTATGACGATTCTTCGGAAAGGCGATTATCTTTCTTTGTGTATTTCCGAGAAAACTATGCATCGAATTAGAATTGATAGGGCCATCGAGTTTTCAGCGTCGCTTGATTTTTTTTTTTTGAAATAAATATTTTTTTAATGAAAAGGAACGCGTTGTTGAAGTGTTTCTAACTTAATGACTTCTGTAAAGTGTGAACTTTTTTTTTTTGACATTTTATCTTGAATATGGAGAAAACTTAAGGAAATATTTTAAAGGGAGGGCGGGGGAGGAACGTATTTAAAATTTTTGAAGGGGAAAAAAATCCCTGCACTTTATAAATTATCTTTGTTTAAAAAAAAAATGGACGTTCTATTTTAAAACATTCTAATCTATGGCAACATTTGTTATGGGGGCATCATATATTGAACTTGGGTACTACCGTTTCATGAGGCAGTTTACTGAATATTAATTCTTAAAGGGAATTTTTCCCCCATTCCCCTCCCCCCGAAAAAAAATACTTCTCCTTGCTATATTCTTTCAGAATTACTCTGTTACATCGAAAAATATTTAGATTTTTTAAAATAAATTATAATTTTGTTTATATTTTTTTATGCATTGGTCCTTATCATTAATAATTTGAAAATACTAAATAATGTATTTGTTTCGTTTGTGAATGTGTTTAAATCGATGCTTAATAAAGCTTTAAAAAAAAAAAAAATTGCGTGCATTAAAATTAATCATTATTGTCAAAATTTGATTGAACGGAGTCTTTGAGATATTTTTCTAACAGACAATTTTTTTTTTTATAACTTTAAACTTATTCCTTTCAGTCAGTAGTATAAGAAGTATCTTTAAAAAATAGGATTAACAGTTTTTATTTTACTATTGTAGGAATATACATAGGGAATGCCTTTCTACCTATCATTTAGGAGAGAAATACTTAATTTTGATAATGTGATTAGTTTTTTTTTTCCTTTTTCTTTCTTTCTTTCTTTCTTTCTTTTTTTTTTTTTTTAACGAAGTTTAATGACGGTCATTACATCAAAAAATCACACTCCCCGTATCCTTTATATGAATAAATATATTAATTTGGAGTCGAAGATCAAGACGAAAACATTTCGTTTGTGGAATGAACCATTATGTTAGTTAAAAAAAAAATTGGGGGAACGAGGCTTTTTTCAAAAAAATGCAGCGCAAAGGCGCCGAAGGATGAGTCAGTCGATTTGAAGGCATTGATTCAAGAATAGTGATCGCCCCCTAGCTATCCGCCACCTCTTACTGATGTACCCAGCTGGCGTATATACATTCTTAAAAGCTGGCATTTGGAAGGGAGGCCATTGAAGAAAATGGCCCGTAATGATATCGTCCGTATTGGTCGGCAGTGGAGAAAGATTCATTGCCGGATCTTGTTATGCCCCTTCCACAGAATTGTAACGACCATTGACACTTCCCCCTGGTGAAGGAATAAAAATGACAACGAAGAAAGTTTGATGGAAGGGGTGCCCTTTTTTATTCCTCCGTTCGCACTAACTCGCTTTCATGGAATCAAAAGGACAAATGTCAATATTTTTGTTTCCACTTTCCCCCCTTTTTTATATATATATATTTTTCTTTCCTATGTTTGTTTTCGGCTTTTATAGCCGAGTATGTGCTGTGGAATAGGGGGGTAGCGTTGAATGCTGAAGGCCGTAACTTTTTCTTGTGCGAGTAGGTGCTGTTGATGCGTTGTCACAGATGATGCAGAATATGGCATTACAGGTTATTTTCTCTCCCGAAGTTTTTAGAATCTTTTGATTCTATTCAGTTCTGAGAAGATTCGGGTGACAGCAAACGCGTATATAAAAGAAGCTCGAAATTACTGCCTGTGTTATGTAACCAGCTATTTGTTATTTTATTGAGAGGTGCTGGCATCAAAGGGCATCGAATAAAAATCAGAAATGTCATCCCCAGTTACACCTACGTCTGCCATACATTTTGAAAGTGCGGGAAAAAAAAGAGAACATTCTTCTAATGAAAGATATTTCTCATCGGATAATTTAAAGGCTGCGATTTAAAATAACGGTGACTTTTTAAGATTGATGGAAATTTGTTTCTTCTTTCTGTTTTGATGTAATTCCATCAATTTCATGAGGGGAGATTTAATGTGTTTTTGTTGTTGAAATACATTTTGATTAAGGTCACGCATATTGGATAACTTATAATCTCGGAATTTATAAACTGAATTATCTGAAATAATAAGACCACATTAACTTTTTTTTTTTCATGCTCGCGCAGTTTTTTTGTCGATGCAAAATGAAAAGTAAACTTTTTTTTTTTTTTACCTAATGTTAATTAAAATTGTGGAGCTTTTAGTCCCTAAAAACGTACCTCTGGGAATAGTATGAGGTTTCTTTCTATACTTGAAAATTCATTTAACATAATAAGAAATCGTTGACATTTTCTTTAGTGTTTGGGCTCTTTTTGTTTGCAACTAAAGTTTAATTTTCATTCGAATTAGTTTTGATTCTCGTGTACTTTTTTTTTTTTTTTTGACCGTTAGCTATCTTAAATTCTTTCTGTGCTCGGAAGTTTTGAAACTCGTAATCTCTTTTAAATACTGATGCGAACTTTCAGTGAAAATTTACTCGAGGGTATTTCTAAATTGAAAACATTCAGCTAACTGGATTATAAATTATAATGCGATTTTAATAATCCAGATTTTACGAGTAATAAGAGTACTTTTAACTTAAATAATCCGTTTTTAATTCGATTCTAGATATCTCGAAGAAAAACATTAATTAAGATGCTAATTAAAGCAATGGTAACTCTCTTTAAGTTTGATAACGAAACTTTTCGAACTTTTTCTGATAAAAGGGATCGAAATTAGTTCTCTTTGTATCAAACTCTTGTATTGTCGCGGTCGTATGGATCAATGAACTCGGGATAGTGAAACTTAATTGGAAGGTTTTATTGAATTAAGGGTGTAGCTTCTCTACTTATTGTTGCACTTCAAATACTTTACCGTAAAGCACACTTGTTCCCCCGAAACTCGGTCCTTCAGAAATTAACTTAAAACATAAGCTTAATAATGTTGGAGAAAGTGATCGATACTGAAAGGAAGTATTGATTTCGTATGCTTAATAAATAGTTTTGACGAAATTTTGTTTCATCTCATTTAAAGTTTTTAAGAAATTGTAGTAATTTCATGTGAAATATTATAATATTTGTAAAATTCGATATATCCTAACCCAAAATAATTTCTGATTTTTTTTCTCCCTTCATATGTTGTGCAATCAATATTACTCGTACTTTATAAACATGCTCGTAAATTTATTGAAATGTAAATAAACACCAATACATTAAACATAAACAAGTTAGGAAATAATCTCAATTAAAAAAAAAAAAGGATACAAAATTGAAGAAATTATTTCTCTACATTTGAGTAAAAAACGTATACACGTTTACATACCTTATCAATTTAATATTGATAATTATATAAATAAAGTAGTTATGCATCTATTTAACAAAAATAATTCTATAACTTTTAAATGCATATAAATTCATAATAAATAACAAATTATAGCTAATAAAAATCGAAATTGAATTAGATACATAGCAAACAAATAAATAATAAAGTTTAAAAAATGACCTGCTATTTTAAGCATTCAAAGTAGTATAATGTTAAAATGTCATTAAATTGCTGAAAATATGATGTTGCAGAATATTAAGAATACATATTACACATGTAAATAATTATAAAATAAAACCAGTAAATTTAAAAAAACAACAACAATGTTCAAATATCAAGACCTACAAAACATATCTTAAGGGAAAAGAATTGAAAAGATTATATATATATATATATACACACACACACACACACATACACAATTCAGGACAGTGGTGGATTATCGAGCGTTAATATAGCTTTGATGAGAATATTAGAGATAAGTTACTTCTAAATTAAATTTAAACTATTAAAACGTGTTTTTAATTTGTTCACTCACATTCTGTTTAGACCATATAAATATCCGACAAGGTATTGCACCATTCTAGTAATTTCGAAATTAAATTCATACTTGGAATAGTAATTTAATTGAATATTCTAGGTATTCATTAAAAACTACTTCAAGTCAAGTTGTCGACAGGCTACTCTAGTCATAAACTTACACTTATTGGTTTTATTGTCATTTGAACACTTGCTGGCTTTTAGAATTTTTTGTTGTAAAGTACCACTGTATGTACACAGTTGTAATATTGTGCAAACACGATATGTAACCCGCTAGAAAACAAGAAATACTGTACTTTAATGAAAACTGACAATTACGTGAAACACTATTCGAAAATGCGAGCAGCGTTGTGCGGCGATCGGAGTCAGCAACTTCCGAATCCGCTCGAAGAAATCCAAGAGCGAACGGCTTAATAGAATGTGTGCCGAACCTTTGAATGCTGGATTAAATTGCGCTTAATGTGTATGGGTGTGTATTTATATTATTCCAGTCTTATATTATTTGAATAATAAATATTCATAAATGAAAATTGTTAAAATCTGAGATTGAAAATCATTTCCTAAAATTTTAATCGCGAAAATGCCTACGTCATTAATTCGTAAAACTCTTGAATATCTAAAACTTCTCTTGTGATCCCCTTATTAGTTTCTAGTGTACATATTAAGCCTCGTATTGGGCAAAAGTTGTTGACTACTTTATGCACGAAAATTCCATTATGTCATTAGTTCATAAAGCTCTTAGACGCTTTCAATCTGAAATCTCTCTCGCGTTGTCCTTGTTAGTCTCTGACGTATGAACTACATAGTGGATAATTGTTATTAGTTGCCGGGTTAGGTTAAAATCTTCGATCAAAGTTTCTGAGATATAGTATCTTGAAAGTGTTTATTACTTTTATGATAATGTAAAACTTGAACAGTATTGATAACCGGAATTAATTTCTTGCGTTTTTTTTCTACATTTGTTTTGAAATTATTTTGCTAACAACGTTTTTGTTCTTTAAAGATAAATGACAATTGAATCGTTCGCATATAATACTTCCCTGTAATTTGCAATAATTTTTATTACTTTCAAATTCGTTAAAACGTTGACGACTGTATATAAAAAAAATATTATTCTTTTTTTAAATATTGTTTATGGGACTTAAAATTCTGTAACAAAAGTATTATTAATATTTTCGAAGCCGTGGAATGTCCTAATTGCATCCACTTAAGGCATTACAATGACTTTCATGTCTTCTTTTCAAGAGGATTCTTCGTAATTTTAAAGTTTCAATTAACTTTTTTTTTTTTGTTCACTCATTGAAAATGTCTCCTATTAACTTTAATTGCAAGACGTCATTGATTTTAATGTTTTGATGATTGTTTCAAAAGAAATTTCTCCCATCTTTTCTTTTTTCCGTCAGACTGGAGTAAGACAATTCTTATGTTAAGTATTTTGCTTTGTTATCATCTTTTTTTAAGAAAAAATAAATACGATTATTTCTATTTCATTTTCATTGTCGCTAAATTAAAATCCCGCCACTCGAAAAAGAGCTTTGGTTTCAATTTTAAGGCTCTTGGGGAGGATTTCGCTTAGGTTCCTTTTTTCTTCTCCCCCCTCCCCGTAATGTATTTTCCTCTAGCCTTTGTTGTGTTTTCTAAAGCCGCTCTCAGCATAACTCTTTTAACTGGAAAGTATTAAGCTAAAAAAATTTTTTAAAGTTTTCCCTGTAAATTCTTATTTTCTTTGAATGATTACGTTCAAAAGGCATTTATTAGTGGGTAATACTTGACAGATTTTGTTGAATGCTTTGTGCAGAAATCTAGCATTTGACTTGATTTGGAAAACAATGTGTTTGGTTTCAATAGAGCTTTGGAATAAAGTAATCTTTTTTTCAGTAATGGTTGAGAATTCGAAATCTCATTACAATTCACACGTAATGTGCAGATCTCCCCCTCCCCCCCTTTTTTTTACTATAAAAGAGTAAAGTAAAATTTTTCGATTCGGTAGTTTTAATTTAGAAGTGTATTTGAAGAAGTTAAATATTGCTTTTAAATCTGTGAAAATGTGTTTACAGTATTAAATGGAAGAATAAAGAACTCTGATTTTCATTAAAGTATCTCGCGTTTCACATAAAATCGCTATGTTAAAGAGTAAACAGCTTAAATGCCTTTAGATAATAAAACTTGGTGTGTGGATGGGGAAACCTTCTAGCGTCTTAAAGGGAGGGGGAAGAGTATTGTTGTTGTAAGTTCCACGACGCTTAAAATTTCTTTTCGAGCAAAATTGGAGCAACAGATATAAGTTTTCGCTTAGAAAGAAATAGCCGATTTTCTAACCTGGAGTTTTCTAGTTGAGCAACAACGTATCCAAGAAAAACAAATATTTTTTTTCGAATGCGGAACAAAAACAACGTTTTTGAAAGGTCAATATATGTATATATATATTACGAACGTGAGTTGATGCTTCCCTGCAACGCCACTCTTGTAACGGAAAAGATAGATTTAGAGATGTCACCAATCAGCAAAATGAGAGTTTAGATAATTACCCATTCACCTTGGCGACAAATGGAAAGTACTCGAAGACACTGGAACCTAAGCGAAAAATCGAGGAGAAAGAAAGTTACGGACTTTTCTTAAATTTTCCTATGTGACGTCACGTCTGGCCGAAAGGTATGAAATACGGCAGGATCTCCAGTCGGGAGAGGCGGTCTAGGAGTCTGAGGAATCGGTCTGTGTACGGAATCAGTTTACCTGTGATTTGTAGACCTATTCGAGAATCATGGCCGAGTGAATTCGCTGGAGATTTGGCACGAATTTAGCGGAACTGTTACGGAGAGTCGATCGACTGAGCGCTGGTTGCACTTGAAGTCAAGCGTGCCGGGTGAATTTGTGAATAAGTTACGTGTATCTGCTGGGAATCGTAGGATCCTGCCCTGGAAGTGCAGAATATTACTGCGGTGGTTGCCCGCAGTGAGGAGTTATAAGCTGGCAAGTTGAAATGTATGTGACTGTACTTAATATGGGTTTTATTCCTGTTTCTGTGTTACTTTTTTGAGCAAGTGCTGTGTATCTGGTATCGTCCAAGTTGTGCTACCTGTGTGTTGTCTTGAAGATATTCAAATAAATTGTTATTTGTCGTTATCCTTCGAGTCGGTATTGATTTTCACTCCACGCACACACCACAGGAGAGGAAAGAAATTTTCCTGTAACTATATATATATATATATATATATATATATAAGGTTTTTTTGATGATAAATTCATTGCTTTATCTTATATATATATAATGAATGTTAAATATTATTACTGTTTATGTGCTTATAAAACTAATGTATCTATTGGCCTAAGGGAGTTAAAATTCTTAGTTATTATTATCCTTGTTAAAATTTGTTTCTTTAAAAAGTACTAGATTGTGAGTTTGAAAAAAAAAGGCAATCTATGTCAATTATCAATGCGTATACTGTTTTAAAAAAAAAGAGAGATTAAATCTTTATAAACTAATTTTGCATAATATCATATGATAAACGATTTTTATTATTTAAAGTTACGAATGGAATATTTCTTATTCATGCATGCAGTATTCCTAAATTAGTTTATGTGAATCCTTATTTCCATTTAGAGTAGTTAAATTATTAATTGGATTTATATCTTAGATAAGAAACATTGTTAATATAATTCCCCCTCCCCCTTTTCTCATCGTTCGGGGGAAAAGGGCATTATCATCCTCGAATAGCTTCGAAAATTAAATTACAGAACAGTCACATAACACGAGAATATCTTCTCCTAATTTGTTTTGGTATTGAATGATCATTTTCATATTAAAGAATGCAATATCATGCAATGCTAACTGTTGAGAATCATGTTTTCCCAAAACCTTTATATGAATTAAAAGAATGGGTATTTCCCCGAGTTATCGGAAGAACTCAATTGAATTGTTTGCAAACGTACCTATTTATTTTTTTATGTTTTTATATACCAGCGACGTCATAAACCTATCGTTGTGTTCCATTTGTTCCCTCTTGTTATTTTTCATTCTTGTTTCTCTCGTATTATTTTCTGTCGCAGTTCTGTTTCATTTCTAGTTGCTGCTCAAAGTAAAATGAAAACTGTCTCCACCACTCGCGATGCTTATATTCCCCTCATTCTTCCTGCAGCTGTTGCATCGCACATGTTTGAGTACTATTTCTATTGGTAGCATTTTTCCTCTCTGCTGAAAATATATATTTCTACAGCTGTCCGCATTTATAGACAACATCACTTTTTAAATCCGTGTGTTGGATGAATGCAGCTAGAGCTCGAACTTGTTATTTAATTAAATATGTAATGTATATCGAACTGTCTTCATATCCTCCATGAGCTAATTAATTTTTTTTCTCGCCCCCATCGGTTATAAAGAGGGCTGAAGTAAGAGCTCTCCACGAAAGTCTTGTTAATGAAGTAGGTACTCGAATTTAATTAAAAAAAGCTTTTTTCTAACTCTCGTAATATCTCCTTACTATTATGGCTAAATTGGTTGCTTTTTAAAGTGCTGTTTCAATTAAACGACTATCTTAGTGGAATATTTTCGCAGTAAATTAATCTTGAAGTGAAGCTTTAATATGGTGATGACGGAAATTGACAAAGTATTTATGGATATTACTTTCGAAGTTTTTTTATTTTGTTAATTTGTTTATTCCATTAAGTTTTGTAATTATTATTATTATTTTTTTTTTTTTTTGAAGCATACAGTAATACTGAATCTATACTCCGTTTTGTTGTTGTTCTCAAGTTACATCTTTCTGTTAAAATTACAGCAACTATTTTATTTTATTATTTTTTGCTCTTGAAAAGCCTATTTTAAACAATTTTTCATACAAATAAGCAACATCAGTTTCTTTTTTTTTTCTTTTTTCCCTTCCTTTTTTTCGACCTTTTTTCATGTCCATGGGACGCTTTTTTTTTTTTTTTTTAAAATTCTGATATTAATTTTGAATTTTTTGGATAATTGTACGATGTAACCTTGCTTGAGGTATAATGTAATCCCCCCCCCCGAAAAACTCTTAAAGCTCCCCACCCACAATATTTAATAATGCATGAACGAGAGACTAAGTAGAAACTCATTTGCATAAGCATCATTTTAAGTTAATGCTTTTGGTTTTCATCTTGCCTTGCCATTTAGTACCAAAGAGAGAGAGGGGGGGGGGAGTATTTTTACGTGTCCTCTTCAAATAAATTATCTAATTTCGCTTATGATAATTAACACGCATTTCCTATGTATTTTCTCAAAACATGCATCCACCTAAACATCCACTCTTTTTAGGCGACATGTTTTTCTTATTTGCTTGCATCAGGAACAGTTTAATTCCTTTACAGAATCGCTTTAGGTTGAGTGCCAACGAATTTCCTTGAGCAGGAGAGTTTGAAAAGATATATATTTTTTCCCCCTGTATTTTTATTATGGATGCACCGTAACTCTTCACTGAAGTATCTGACTTTTCTGATGGAAGAATCTTGTTTTATAAGTTAAAGTTGAGAAACTCTATTAACTTTTCTTGGAACTCCGCTTGTATGGAAGCGGGAAAACTTTCGTCCTCGCATTCTTCTTTCTCTTCTTTTCCCCACTTGAAAGGAATTGGTTTAAAGCGCAAAAATGGCTATTTTTATTAATAGAATTTGAGATTTTAATTTTATAACTGTGCTTTATTCTTTTAAGTCACATAGATTGATTATTGAGTTGCCTTACGTTTTCCCATCATTGACTTGTTTCTAAATAAATTATCTTTTGATGAACGTTTGAAATATTTTCCAAAACTTGACTTTTTTTTTTTTTTTTTTGCTTAGGGTTTACTTAAAATTAAATAATTTAGGTGAGATTTAGTTTTTATTTCATTTTTCTTTTAAATTCCCGCTATAAAATTTCTTTCTGTTCATTTGATACGGTGTGACAAAATTGTATTCGTGGTGTAACATAAAAATTAAAATAAGCAAATTTTTAGTTTTATCGTAAAAAAAAAAAAAGTTAGAGCTTAAAATGTCGTTTTCACAACATTAATAATGTCTGGAATCACTGAAATAATGCATTTCATGAACTTAAAGTTCTATTAAAAATGGTTTTCTGCTATTTGTTCAATGTGTCGTTTCAAAGTTGTTGTTCAAAAGAAGAACACGGTATTATAAAAGAGTCAGTATATGGTTTTAAAAAGTAATCGTACTTTTTGCATTAAGCGTTAATTAATTTAACTTAAAAATCATAAATTCTTCGAAACCCAGATCCTTTTGTTTGTATATTTTGGATAGGGATTTTTTTTTTAACCATAAAAGATCAATCCTCACTTTTAGCAAGTCACGAATAAAATAGAACTCTACTAAATCTGACATGGGCATTTAAGGTTACATTAATGAGACACTTAAATTAAAGCATAACTTTCAATATAATATTGCTTTTTATTACTTTGTACAATGGAACTAAATTTGTATAGATTGCGATGACTGAATAATAATTAAATGCCTATTATTTTTAAGCTGCTTTGTTTTAAAAACATAGCATGTAATAATATTGAAAAATTTTATTCATGAAAATAGTCGAAATTGAAGTTAATAAAATTTTAGATTTAAGCACTTTTTTTTTTAAAAAAAAAAAAAATTAAAACAGTATAGGTTTAAGAGTGAAGCAAGTACACTAGACGCTAAAATCAAATCTGATTAAATTCACATAATAAAATTGTTAGATCCTAGTTTTGTTTCTGTGTGTTTCGTGTCCCCGGTTTGTCTGGAAAGTGGTAATAAGCTTAGTTTCTGCAACTTTGCTTCCATTAACCGAAGTCGTCATTATTTTAGGCTCGAGTAACAAGCATTGAAATTCATATATTCTAATGAACCTTAAACATTTTGCGTTATTCCGAAGGGATTATTTCTTTCGTGTAATTGCAAAAGAATGTTATGCTTAAAAGCAGCCTGGCTTTTATTTTGTTAAGGTTTAGTACTTCAGAAGATGTCGAAATGCTTTTCGAACGAATCTTTTTCTGTTTTGTTTGCTCTAAGTAGTAAGTGTAATATTTTTAATATCCAGTTTCACTTCATTCTGATTAGTGTCGATAGTTTTCATGATTAATCCTTTTCTGTTGAAATGTTATATTTTTCAGAATTTTAAAAAAAGAACAAGGAAAGAAATGTATGGGTAATTTATCCATCGTCAGTTTTCTAAAAATTAAATGGGCTTGGTTTTTTGAGACAGTGTTGCCCTATTATCTCCGCATAAATTAATTGAATCGGTTAAAAATGTATTCATCCAGTTTAATAAATGAATCTGAATGATTCACAATGTGTTTACAAAAAAAGGATTAAAACTTTATCTATCGAAGAATTTAAAGGTAACATTTTTACTCGTTATTGAAAAGATTGTATTATTAGAAAAAGAATTAGTTCTATAAAATCGGGCTTTTCATAAATTTATTTCTTCATTTACGTTATATTCGTTTTGTTATTTGAAAGAGAAAAAAAATTTAAAAAAAGGAAGAAAATTCGAAGTTTTAATTTTATTTTATCAATTATCTATCTCTCTTAATTTAAGTATTCCGATGCAACAATATATGTTTCATTCAGCAGCGTAGCCCCCGTAAGAATTACTTATACTTAAATTTTTTATACTGATGTAAATTTTTTTCTTCAAGGGGGAAAAAAAATAATGATCGAAATCCCGTACTTCACAGAAACATTCTTAATGAGTTTTCTTTAACTGGCATTGCAACTTTGTCAGGTTCAAAATTTTAAAAAGCTTTTTTTCTCATATTTTAAAGCACTCAATTGAGCTGAAATTCTTAAAACACAATTGCTTTAGATGACAATACGATAATTTAGTTATAATTAATAAAAGTGTAATGAGTTAAACTAATTAGTTAAAGAATTAAATTGTACGCTTTGTTTCTCGCCAAGTCGCCAAATCCATCGTTTAATTATGTATCGTTTGCTTTAAATTTTAATTACATGTATCTGATATAATATTCAATTTAATCATTTATTGTTTACTTTAATTTTAATTACATTTAGCTTAAATATATTCAATTTTAATAACATAATTTATCGTTTGCTTTAATTTTAAGTACATTTAGCTTAAATATATTCAATTTATTAACATAATTTATTGTTTGCTTTAATTTTAATTACATGTAGCTTAATTGATTAATATAATGCTTAATTGAGCTAAACATTTTTCATGTATTTATATTAGATGATAAATTTAATAAACGTCAAATAATAAAATGAATTATTGAATAAATTCAATTTGACTCAACGTTCCCTTTTGCTCATAAAATTTAAAATATAAAAAAATTATGTTTCGCCAAGTCTGAAGTTCGAAAGAAAACCCATGTTCAAAATTCCTTCCCCCCCATATGTTATTTTCAGCTTGAAAATAAAGAATGAAATCCGTTATTAATTTTAAGACATGAGTTGGATGTGAGGAACCTTCCCCCATGAAAAATTTCTCGCTACAACCCTGGCTTCAAATGCAAGTATTCTCTTCAAATTCCTAAACGTTCTCCCACTGAAGTTATCTTATAAGTAAGAAAAACGTGAATATAATTTGTTACTCTCTACAGTTACATTTGACAATTTATGTCGAATGATAATCTGCTAAAAAAAAGTAATGATAACTGATTTTGATTATTTGCGCGTAACGGAGATGCTTTTTCTTCTCTCACATGCTGTCCTCTACAATAATAAAACCTCAAAAACTAAAGCGGGCGTTCCATGAATATATGATATAAAATTATCGGGGCTACATTTACACCATTAATCTCAATCATGATATCGATGTATATCGACAACAGCGTCTGTTACGTGAAAAAGTTTTAGTTTTCCCTTATCATACACGAAGCTGTCTACTGGTAATCTTTCTTGCTAAACCTACGTAATATCATTAACACCAACACTACCGAGTCCTATCTGATAAATAATAAAATCAATCATTATTAGTTAGGAATTAACATGTTAATGAATCTTCAACCTTTGTACTATGGACATTGTGCCATTATAACATTATGAAATATTACAATTTAATTATGGGAGTTAATAAAAATAATGAATTAGTGAATTGCTTTACTTTACAAAGTATATTGATGCTCAGAAACTCGCAAGCATCGTGTTGCATTGCAAGAGAAGAGCATATATTATTTTCCAAGTTTTAAAAACTATCACGAAAGTTTGTGTGTGTATGTATGTATGGGCCTTTAATTAATACGTAATAAACATTACAGAACACAAAGAGAACTTAATTTAAAATTACTATTGAAGAATTTTGAAAATACGAAAATTCAAAATTATTAAATCTTTAAAAAAAAAAAAAATAATAATAATAATAATAATAATAATAATAATAAAGAGAGAGAGAAAAGAAGTAAAAGATAACTAAAAAACGAAAATCCTTTAAAAATTAACAAAATGGAAATAAAACTTATGTAATATTGCCGTTAAATTTTGTTTTAATGATAATGTTTTCGCTATCAGCAATAGCTCTCACAAACTAAAGCACGCGCCTAATATATAGAAAAATGAAGAAACAAAACAACAATCAAAAATTAGGAAACATAAGAAGAAATGCCGGAAAACCTCTGATTTAAAGCAAAACTGGAGTGGAATTCTAATATTAATAACAAACACCGATGCATATAAAATAATTGATGTTTTGAAATAAACTCGCTCATCTAAACATTTTTTATTACGCCTAGATTTAGTCCGAAACTTTCAATTGCCGCCAAAAATTCAAATCATTGAAAATAACGATAGTATCTCCATCTATGAAACTGAATTAAAATTAAGAAAAATGCATATAAATATTCGAAAGTAAGAAAAATATTTTTTAAATAAGTTTAAACAGCAGAGGTAATTTAAATTGGCTTTGCTAATTTCACTTTAACATGTGCTAAATGTTTTCTCCCCATTCTCTCCGTCAAAATGAATATTAGTGTAAAGTAAGCGTACTTCTGAGTCTCAGGCTACACAGAAGTGATAACTGGTAAGAAAAGAAAATACCTTCTTCAAATTCCTATGCATTATTAATGAAAACATTCCAAGATACAAAAACGTTGTCAGTGTTAGCAATAAATAGAAAAACAGACGATTCTGCCATAAAAATCGATTATTGTATTAAATATAAAAATAAGAACAAACAATAAATTATTAAAATAGTATTTTATTCGGATATTATACTATTTTAGTTCGGATATTAATTTTCTTGATCTTGTATGTAGATGGATTTATATATCGATGAAATTAAAATTTTCCTTGTCGACTATTCGATTGTTAGAAACGTGTGGAATTGCAGATGCTACCTGGCTGTTTATCCTTAGAATAGAATTCTGTTTTATTCGCTTCTAGTCGCACTCGATGAAAAGGTTGGAATGTTAACTCCATTTTAAAGGTTTGTCCAAGCTTAAGTGGAAAGAGGTCGTAGAATGGCAACGGGCCGAGAGTGCTTTTATTGCGCAAGACTTCATTCATAGGATTCGTAATAATTATCAGTTCTGCAAACAAATTCATTTTCATTGTATGCTCTATTATCCCTTAATAGACACCCATTAATGGCTGACTTTAAAAGCGTGCTCTGAAATGAAAGTTCGTGTGAAGAATCCCAGAATAAAGGATTTGGATATGTTTCGCTCTATATCGATTTGGCTGGGAAAACTAGTGATCCGATAATACATTCCCACTTGTAGAAATCTAGTTTAAACAATGATATATATTTATTAATTTCTAAACCATTATTACTATCATAGTATATGTTGACAGTATTCCTTTGCAAATTGAGTTTAAAGTGTATTGGTGCTTTTATGAAACTCAATTTCATAAAATATTGAATTCATACGAAATTTATAAAATTCTTATTGTCTGAGAAATAAGCATATTTGTGTAATTCCATGAAAACAGTATTTCCATGGTATGCATTATTTTACATACATTCGTTTGTAATTGTACTGTGTTAAACGTTTATAGTGTATATGTGTGGGAGAATAAAATTATTCACTTACAGCTTAAATAGGCAGCTAAATTGAATTTTCATTCTGGGTATTAATTTCCCTTCCATCCCATTTCCTGTTTAGACTATGTCAAATTTAAATACTTGTATTAACACGAG
The DNA here is from genome assembly GCA_019974015.1 of Nephila pilipes. Classification (NCBI taxonomy): domain Eukaryota; kingdom Metazoa; phylum Arthropoda; class Arachnida; order Araneae; family Nephilidae; genus Nephila; species Nephila pilipes. The sequence continues at coordinate 637,459 of BMAW01042029.1, read as the reverse complement.
AAAAGACTTTTCATTATTATTATTTAGGAGTAGAAAGTTCTAACTGTTACGTGATTTGTTTGCTATATATATATATATATATATATATATATATATATATATATAGTATAGGGATCGATATGCCTTAGGGTGTAATGATGACAAGTAATTCTTTACAAATACTATAACAAATACTAAGTTTTAATTGCGCAAATACAATTATAATCTAAATACGGCAAAAACATTTAACGATTAATTCAATCATGTTAATAATAATCCAGAACCCATGCGCTTAACATAATATATATCATTCATTAGTTTTAGGAGAAACCAATTATCCACTCCTTCTAGTATGGCTTCAATGCTACAAGAATCCGCTTCTCTTCTCTCCCACATTTCGCGCTCGCAGAGAGCGTCGTCTGGGAATTATCCACACACACACACACACACACACACACACATATATATATATACATATATACACTTTTATTTTATAAACAAATTCTATTTACTAACAAGCCATTTTATTCCTAAAAAGGGTGTGGGTGCAATATCCTACTGGTTACAGTCGCGAACTCGCGGCCGGCGTTGGTTTCTTCGAGTCGTGAATTCAAACCTCATGCCACAAAAGAACCACTTATCGTGAGCCTGATGGACGGATCTGATCGAGATCCCATGTTTTCCCGTTGACATGGTGTGGAAGTTTGGAGAGCAAGTTACCAGCTCAGGTGTCGCCCTCGTCACTTAGCCGTGGCTCAAAATGACTAGGTCCATCGCCAATAGCCTTCGCGTTGCTTCTCAGAGCAACGTTAATAAACAATCACCTTTTGAAAGGATGCTTTAATTTCTTTTAAAACCTTTTTTACCTTTCCCGATTCTTTTGGAAAAATATGAAGCCATTTAAGTAAAAAAGACTATGTATATAAAATATCATTGATAAAATCTTCTACTTTGCTCACTATTAAAAAAACGTAAAAAGTTTTTCGGTAATAAATTTTCTTTTGGATCATTTCATTACTTTCAATTCTTTTTATTTCTTTTTGAGCTTACTTCGTTTTTTTAAATATTTTATTTACGTCTTTTCTTCATTTTAAGTTATCGTTTAAAGTGCTTTTTTCAATCCAGATTACGCATTTAAAGTTTTCTTAACTTTATGGAAGAACTTTTCTCTCCCCCCCTTCCCCCCCAACTTTTTTTTAACGGTAGTAATGCTGTGCTGAAGGGAAGATGGATTTTCGAAATGAATTCTTTTTTTCTTGTAAAAAAAGTGCTCCATGAATAAAATATTTTTTGATTAGCAGCGTTTAGTTTTATGTTAATAGTCTCTTTTGCATTGGGAACACTTACCAGATTGATTTCTATTAATGTTCTTTCCCATCTAAAAATCCCCAGGCACGTTCTACAAACTTCTAAACAAAAGATTGCTATTATGTATTGCGCGTCACATCTTTAAATGTGTTTCCCTGACATTAGCATAGGAGATGGTTTGGGGGTACAAATGTACCCGAAACATTTAAGGCGCCAATATTTTTCATTTAATTTTATTACCCTTCTCAAAAAAAAATTCATTACAGAGTTTCTTATGTGTAATATGTATTATGATATTATGTATAATGTTTTCAAAGCAATCTATTCCGTTATATTTTGCCTTTGTTATTGTTTAATTTCTGAATAGTTTTTGAATAGTACATTTATTTCCCCCGGATAAAAAATTTGCTATATTGTTACATTATCTTTTTAGTATTTTGAATTGAATCCTTGTTAATCTCTATTAATTTATAATAAGCTTTTATTCTAAAGTATCTTGCCTCTAAGTACATTTATCCGTAATATTTTTGCGGATAAATTAAAATGGCATAGCTAATAATGATGTATTTTGATCCATTTTGTTTATACAATCAAGTGTGTGTGTGATTTTTCTTTTTAAAGTATATTTTTTTTATGTTTTCCATTTATTTCAGAAATCCCGTTTACTATTTCACTTACGTATCGTGCAAATCGATATTGTATACTGTACTATGCAACATCTTGTTTCTTAATATCAATGTGAGATATTTACTTTAAAGCATCTCTTTCGACATGAAAGGTCACGATTTCAATCGCGTTATTAAACGGCGAGACCGACAGAGTTTTGATAGATGCTAAATTATATGTAGGAGTCTCTTCATATAATTTTTTTTACTTACATATTAATGCAGATTCTCGTGTTCAGTTTGTGAAAATTTTGATACTTAAGATATTTCATTTAATTCGATTCTCTTTTTATCTGTTAAGAAACTTTTTTTTTCCTCCTCTGGAATATAAGGGATTCGGCAGTTGTTGGAGAATCAAGTTTGAAATCATTTATCCTTTTGTATGAATTTTTTAAAGTACATATTCTCTATATTTATCGATACAATTCACTATTTACATACAAAAACAAAAGCCTTATGTACTTTGTCCCCGAATTCTAAATAATAACAAAAAAGACTTCGTTCTCTCTAAACTTACATTTCTGATAATCACGGACAATTGATTTTTTTTGCTATCTAGTTTATGTTATGGGTAGTTTCAAACTAATATGGCCGAGTTTGGCGTTAACAGCAATCCAGAAGTTGCCGGCAAGGGAAACAAACAGAAAGAAGCTCAGTGGATCTAGTGAAGAAGAACATGAATCTTTTGTTTATTTGATAGAGGTTCATATATTGCCTAGGAATCGAGCCTACAGCTTCCAGCTGTGTCTCCCTCGAGGGTTGATTGATTTGGAAGAGGGTGAGAAAAACATCAATTGGGAGAAGAAGAGGGATTTCTCTTGCTCATTTCTGGATCCTCGCCCACGCAACTTCTTTCTATTATTTATTTATTTTTTACTTGTAATGTTATGAGACGTAAGCATGTGTAAAAACTCGGTGCTATAAATTCTGTTTTATTAATTTTTATCTTGTATCCATCATGAGCCGGGTGAATATTTTCTCAAGTTAAAAAATAATCGATATACTTTTCTGTCGTCGGTTGCTATGTTTAGATTTAAGAAAGTTTCGATTGGAACAATCCGATAGAAATTCCCCCCCCCCCCCCATTCAAAAAAAAATCTAGTCAATAAAACATCTTTTAATATTTTTAAATTATGGTGCTTGTTTATGTTGCTATTTTTTTTATTTTAGTCACAAATCGAATGTGTTAATTTAGAACATTTTAAATAATTAAACATTCATTCTCTCTCTCTTTTTCCCCTATCTCGTTTTCTTCCCTTTTATTTCTAAAGATATCAAAATTAAAAATATTTTTAGACAATTGTGCGTATTTGTATAGTTGTTTATGTGCTTCAATTTCGGTTCGATACTTTATAAGCATCTTTAATTATACATTTTAAAGAGATACGGAATCATTACTCCTTAAATTTGTGAATTAAATTATATCCACTGTTGATTTTCATTTTCTAATACTAGGGGATTTGCCACGAAAACAATAGAAATGCACTTCAAAATCTTCCAACTGCCTTGGTCTAGAGAATATACCAGACAACGGGCATGGATATATATCATAATGGAGGAAAGAGGGGGAAAAAATGTCCTGAAAATAGTACTCATCGTCGGTTTCATATCTTATCTCTTGCAACCAAAGGGGTAGGTGGGGGGGGGAGCGAAGCAAGATATGTCTTGTCAAAAATATTTTCTTTCTCATAATGTACACTCTCTTAGCCCCAAGCTTTCCCTCAAACAAGCTTATTTTGTTTCTTTATCGGATGCCCTCTCCCTGGTCAGGATCGATGGCAGCATCTTCGATATATATGGTCATCGTCTACAAGATAAAAATCTTGATATTAAAGACTAGACAGACAAGAGGGTATGGGATTTTAAAGCACCGACGGATGTTTTAGTCTTAAATCCTCCCCCTCCTTGAAAAGCGGCATTGCAATTTATAATTTTTTTTTTATTCGGTCTTTTCTCCAAAGTTAATCGGAAGGAAGCGATTAAACTTCGAGAGAGGGATATTCAGTAATTTATGGAATAGATGAAGAGTTCGGAGGAAGGAGAAAAAAAAATTCACTCAACCAAAGAAGAATCTACGCATCTTTCCATTGGGCTATTTTTTAACGATGTGTGTCTATGTGAAGGCAAGATGATGAATGGCTTATGAGTGAAGTCTTGCCGTATTATAAATTATGCTCTTCGCTTTAAAACGATGACAGACGTGGATTAAGCAGTCTAGTCACAGTTGCCTGAATTTGTCAATTATTTATCCAACTGAGGGGTGATAAAGAAAATGGATGTCTAAGTCAAACTTCGTAACTTTCGGTTATTTCGGAAACTTCTTACGATCTTGTTAACTGGAATTTATTGGAGTTGATGGGTTGAGACAAGCTATGCATTCCTGAGTGATGTAAGTTTGGTTTAAAATCCAAATAAGGAAGTAAGATTATTTTTTTTAAAAAAATTAATTGTTATATCGGGGAGGGTGGTGTAGAGCTTGATTTATTAGAATGACAATATATCCGAGTAGAAAAGTTGATTTACGGATTTTTAAAGTGTAAAACAGATTTTTTTTTCTTTAAATAATTATTAATTGGTACCTATGTGAGAAGGCATCACAATTAATTCTTGGTAAAGATTGTCTATTCAATTTCTTACTTTAGAGCTTCATTTAAAAAGTAAATTAAGTAAAAGAATTTATTTCGCGCCTTTATGTTAATGATTTTATATAAAAGGTTCGAATTCAAGGATTTATCAATCTTTTCCATTATGAATTAGAAAGAAAAAGTTTCGGTAATCTCCTTCAAACTAATTAAATATGTATTTTGCGCCATCCTTTATTGATTATGATTTCCATATTTCATGCAACTTACATCACAAGATTTAAGATTCAATTGTGTGCTTCAGAATCCACTTGATAATTTCTTTTCACATTCAAATGAGGCTCAAAGATTCTCGTTAACTTCTATAAAAAGAAAAGCCAAATTGATACAAATCTCATCAAAGTCGAGTGCAATTATAACCGCTTACCGATTCATTACCCTCCATTAGTAACGAATAATAATGGTTTCCTCGAATAATTCTCCGATCATTGTACTGATGTTACTTCAATTGTTTAATTGATTATCGCAGTGTGATCAATGCATTTGTATGAAACAAATTTGTTTCGTTGTTTCCCGAATCGTCATCGACTTCGCCCGCTTTTCTCCCGCAACAATTAAAGAATAATATTTTCGTCTGTTTTTGTTTATTCCATACTTCAGGAGTTAACGCTATGATATAACTCCAAGAGCTTATCGATCTCTACGCCTTCCTCCTCCATATTTGTGGGGGGAGGGGGTAGAGAAGCTTTTGGCTCTAGAAACCATTGCTCGCGAAGAGTCTTCTTCCCTATGTGACCATCATTTTGAATACTGGTACTTTCAAATCCGTTTTTTTTTTCCCTGACGTGAAATCCTTTCCCGATCATCATCTCCATCGGATGTTTTCTACCCCCGAAGAAAAGGAATGATTTATCGTCATCGTCATCCAAAAACCTCTCGAATAAGATCTTCTCTGCCCCCTTCTTGCTTTCCGTAATTGAGTTGAAGAAGGTGTTCCAATTGGGGAAAATGACAAAAGGATCTCTCAAGAAAGATAACGTGTGTCGTCCCGCTCACGTGTGTGTCTTTGTGTCCCTATTAATCAATTCAGCTGGGTTATTCAATGATTCATCGTGCCGTGAGGTGCAACTTTTCAAATTTATTATTGTCGCCAATTGTCCGTCTCGGTGCGTGTTCGGTTCAGTTTTGTTGTGGCAAGAATTCCTTTCGGATGGAGGCGCGTGGATTTATTAGAATACCTCTTTTGAAGTTCCTCATTCTTTCTTTTGTTAATATATTTCTGTTTCTTGACGTTTTATTTTCGTAGTTGCGGAATTGAGAACATTTTAGAAATATCCATTCTATTTTGAAGATAAATGGACTTGTTGTCTGGATGGTTTATTCATTGGATGTCTTTAAGATGAAGCCTACTTGTAACTTCGCGAACAGGCTTTGTCTCGTTCTTTCATTGAGTGTAACAATGATGATGTGGTATTACATTTGTGTTTTTTGTTTGTTTGTTTCTTCAAATGCTACAACATTTATGCTGAATTGAGGTCATTACTGACAATGCGCGATAGTTTAAAAGTCTACTTTGTTTAAAATAGACGTTACGAGAATGTTGATGTGTCACAAATTAAGCAGATTCTTTTGAAAGGAACTGAATACGATTGATTGGGTCAATTATCATATTCGCGTGTTGTGGAGAAGTTTTTTTTAAATAATATGTACAGCATGTCTTAACGCAATAATTTAAAAGTAAAGAGTTTTGAATTTTAGGGAGGGGGGAACTCTGCTTATTTGTTAAAAGATGCCTCAGTTTTTGATCGAGTCACGAAATTTGATTCTGTCAATCGTTGTAAATTTGCAAAATGTTATTGATCGTATTATAGTTTAATTGATAAAATTGTTATTGAATTCGATAAAGCACGTTCCTATAAATTATTTTAAAATTTATTTTCACCAAATCTAATTAATTCTTATTCGATATATGTAAATGATGCCTCAGTCTATTTTTGGCCAGTTAACAAAATCACAATTAAAAGTTGCTTTTAAAAAAATTGAATTGCTCAAGTTTTATACATAAACATTGAACTTCGGGAAATGCCTTTGTTACATTATTTCGAGACTCTGACGAAATTTATTTCCTGTGTCTCCTATTACGTATCCTGGTTTCTCGCAAATCCAATTTGCCAATGTTCAAAAATCATAAACCCATTCACTCAATTGAATAAATTACGCCGCGCTGACGAAATGAAATGTTACTCTAACGAGGGCGCACCGTATTGCCTTACACAGCGAGACAGTATCGCTGTCTTTAAAATCCGAGCCAAATTGAAAACAAAGTTTCAAAAGCTTTATTCGGAAAGGTCGCTAAAGGAAGAATACCAAAAAAAAAAAAACTTCATTTCCCCCTTACGATTCCTTAGCAATGAAATCAAATCTTATTAAGTCGAGGCGAACACGCTTGGTGGATTCCAATAAGATCAGTTTCGATGCGATCGATGCAGTCTTTGGGAAGCCCAGAGCAAGTCCCCGAGAATTAAAATGCAGTCGCTTCGTCTTCTTTTTCCTCCTCTGAAATATTTAAAAATATATTTGTGTGAGAAAATGGCGGTATTGTTTCGTGGAACGGAAAAGTAGACGGTGTGGTTGTGTGTAAACTGAAAGCTTTTATACGTTGCACAGTCTTAACTTATTTAGTGCACCACTTTTACTGTTTTATTTCGTTTTAACGAGCGTGCTAAATTTTCTTTTTGTTTGCCTTGTTTTGAGTGAGACTTATAAAAAAAATTTCGGTGCGCAGTTGCGTTTGCAACTCTATTTGTTATTACAACAGAAATGTGTTTCTCGATGCGCAATGTTATTTTTAATATTAAAGGAGCAACATTTTAAAGTGTATTTGGCATTTTAGGTAGCTTGGAAATTCTTTAAAAAGAGTGTTTTAGAATTCCGTTTTGCACTTGTAATCGATGTGTGTGTGTATTTTATTGTAGCTTTTAGTGTACTTTATCGTTTCGTTAGGAGACCAAAAAAATTATTCTGAGTGCAAATTTTGTAATTTTACATTTCATGTAAATAATATCTTTCGTTAATCCACCCCTCCCCTGCCGCGCCTTATGCCTGGAGTCGAATTCATAAAAATTGTTAGAGACTTTACATTTCATTCCACTTCATAGTTTTCGTAAATTTTTAATATCTCCTGGCGCTGTTATCTTTTCACTTAAAAATTCTGTCCTTGCTTTTTTTTGCTTCATTCGGAATGAAAATAAAATTTACATAGCTTACTCCTTGAAAAAGGAATAGTTGAAACGCATCCTATATTTGTAACATTATCGACTGATACCAATTATGTACTATTTGCAATTTACTCCTTTTTTATTTGTTTTCGTTATTTTTTTTAAACATCTGCTAGTATGTTGTTTTGAGAAAAGGGCTACTGGGGCGTAATTTAAAGGATACATGGTGTTAGGCTCAAAAGATTTCCATAAAACATACATTATTATTATAGTATTTACATTTAGTTTGCATAAGATATATTTGCATTGCTAAAATATATTTAATATTTTATCGTCTGCTTTTTTTTTTAATATCTAAACAGGATATTATTATCTACTTTAATAATTTATCGTTTGCTGTTGAATTTAATAATTTTTATGGCATAATCGTCTGTTTTTAATTTTTTTGTTGTTAACATTGACAGTGTTTTTTGTTGCTTTGCTCACGAAAATAAAAATACATCAGGAATTTGAAGAGGGGATTTTCTTTACTTGCTAGTAATTGCTTCTGTGGAGTCTGGGACACGGAAGTACGCT
>BMAW01042029.1:481145-629121 GCA_019974015.1 Nephila pilipes | reverse complement strand
TACCTTTAAAGTCTGTATTTAAGTATCACAATACCAACTGTTAAAATCATCCAGTGGAATAGTGAACACTGTTGCGTATTAAATTGAATAGATATCGAAATCCCCTCATTTAATGATCTGGTAGTGAGGATAGTGGTTTATCAATCTGGTATCGCCTCCGGTTCTTGACCATTGTTCAAAATTACAATTTTCATTGCCAATAGAGCCGGGGAGACTTTAATTCAAAATTTACGTAATAGTAAAAATTTACCTAATGGCGTATGTATTTTAAAAGAATGAAATGTTATCAAAAATGTTCTTTTCATTTGACTATGACTCTAAATGAGTGAGCGTAGAATTTTATTAAGTCGAATCCGTTTAACACGGATCTCTGAATGACCCGGATCGATTTTGCACAAAAAAAAAAATCCTTTCCCCGTTTTTTAGGCCCTCAGGGACAAGCCTTTTCAGGTAGGAACGGGTATCATGATGCTGAGGCATCCTAGTGATTATTTTTCCCCTTTTGGTCTACTGTATTTGGTAAATTCGGGTGACGCTCCCCCGGGATACCCCATCGATCCTTCTCTATTTTCGACCCTCTTTGTCAAAAAAAATGGTGTCCCCCCCAAATCTGGGTGGACACGGTAGCCTAGTGGTTATGGCGGCGGACTCGTGGCTAGTGGTTTTACTCGAATCGAAGGCTCCAGCCTTGATGCCACTCAAGACCCGCCGTGTAGCCGGGTTGATGCTCATTAAATCTGTCGTTGTTCCAATTCCTTGACGAAGTGTGGAAGTTGGATGAGGGAGGTGCTAGCTCAGATGTCGTGCTCATCACTTGACCGAAGTTCAAAAAGGTCCGTCGTCAATAGCCTTCGTGTTGCTTCTTGTGCGATGTTAACAAAACCAACCAACCATCCAAGCAAATAGATCACAGTTACACCTTGTTTCGCGCAGCATATATATATATATAAGGCTCTTGTGTTCAATTAACTTCAGCCTCTTTCACATACACTCTTTTTTTTTACATAACTTTTTATTTATTATTATTTTAATTTTTGAAGCAATCGACAAATTTTCACAATAACATTTGTTTCAGCTACATATTAAAAAAAAATCATCTTTTACCGAAATTTTCTAACAGTTGTAAATGTATGAGGGGGGGGGGGCAACTTAACAAATGTTGTGTGCAAAGCTAATAAAACCTTTATTACACCTCTTGTCACTAGTGACATTTGGCATACGGTGCAAGTTCACAAAATAGGTATCCTTATTTTCTGTAAATATGGTTCAAATTTAATTTTTCTTATATAAAAACGATTTTCTATTAAGTTCATTTTGTTTCATTTTTCCTGTTATGCGGTTACCTCAAATATTTCGACATCTCGGACCTCTGGTGCCAATTAATTTGGTTTTACTGTACTTCAATTAATTGCCTGTCCCGATGAATACGTTTTACTGTCTTTCAATTAATTGCTTGTTCTATAACCAGATGTTTAAATTTCTAATGATTCGCAAAAACCGGGTCTCGTAAAACATTCAAGTTTCATATTCATTCGCGTCAAGAATAATTAAAGCTGTCTAACTCTCTTGCACTATATTTCTAATGCATTATATTCCCATTACTCTTATCGCGGAATTCTACATTTTTCATGAGCTGTCTTAAAGAAAAGTTGAAGGCTTTTTAGAAGTGAAAGTAATTATAAATGACGCGCATTCCCTTTCAGAACGCTGTAAAAGTTTGTTGTTAACGCCTGCCAACAAGAAAACTTCAAAACAATTCGAAAACACCGTGCCGTTTATGAGTGGGAGCAATGTATGTATAAAATAATAAGATTTTCCCCCAGTAAACGTAGTCGGGTCGCAGGTGGTTTTGAAAATTTCCTGATCACTTTTCATTTCAGTTTATTTTCTCGACATTTGTTAATGCAGCTTTCTGTTTTCATTCCTTTCTCTTCCCTAACATCTCGTTAAAATCTTTCAATTAAATCTTAGTGAAAACTTTTTTTGTTATTAGCTTGCTTTCCACACCTAATACAGCAGCGAATTTCTATCTTTTTAATAATTTATTTGAGTGGTAAAAAAAAGCAAAATTTCTCGTCGAGAGGCAGGGAACCCAATTAGTCTAGTGGAGATGATATATAATGGTATGTGCTAATGATTAGTGTGAGATAATTTATCTCCTACTTTTTTTTAGTGGTTTAAAAGTTGATTTATAAACCGAGGTTTACAAAGAGAAAATTCACGCTGTAAGAATTTTATTTAAGGGTACATAGTATTCTAACAATGACCGAAATATTCTGGAAGAAAAATAATATGAACTTATTTTTAATTATATGGCTTTTCCATATGTATGAGGGAGCTCTAGCTAGTTATTATTTAACTAGTTATTTAAATTTTCTTTAATACTGTGTCAAATCATTTCAGCAACCTTCAAAATTGTGTGTTGTTTTTTTTCAGCTTTTTATTTTTTATGACTCATCTTTTTATTCATTTAAAATATGACGCTTTTTTTTGTAATAATAAATTTTTTATATTTTTATTGGCAATAGTTATATATGTACTGTTTTCCGCAGTGGCTGATCGAAAAAGGAAAATAATAATAATTTTTTTTAACTATAAATAATACTTGTACGATAAAACTCGTGCATATAATTTTGAGGAACACTCCCTAGAAATTAAGAAGAAAAAAAAATATTCAAAAATATTCAGATTTTGTTGTCTGAAATGCATATTTTACATGCTTTCAAATATGGCACATGCATATTTTTTTTCCCCTTATGTCTTAATTTAAAAAAAAAAAATGTTCCCAGTATATTGTGTCCTCTTAATGGATAGGTATGTCGCAATGTGGTAGGTTAGTTACGAGTTATCGGCACTCCTTTTATTTATTTTAAAAAAAAAAAACATTGAGAGTACATAGCTATGGTTTCGCTTCTGTTATCTCAACTTATCGAAAACTTCGAGATCTATCCATCATAACCCCATGCCCTCAGGGATTTATCTTTGGGTAGGTATGGGAATCATGACCCTGAGGCACACTAATTCTTTTTCTTTTCTATGGGGCTTACTGTTTGTGGTAAACACGGTGGCCCCCCCCCCCCCGAGATACCGTAGCAATCCTTCTCTATCCCTGACCCTCCTTCTTGGCAACCAAATTTTTACCTTCCTACCCCCTATTTTTTTCAAATGTCTAGATCACAGTAACTACTTGCTTGGCACAGTTTAGCCATACCTGGCTCTTGCCTCCTTAAACCCCAACTTTACTCAATCACACGTAATCCATTTCTCAGTTGTAAGCGACTTCAATTAAATCATATACGAATCGGTTATTTTATGATCATGAATTACTAATCGAATTAAAATAAGTGTTTAGTATTTCTAAAATTACTTTTAAATTGTCCATTGATGGTATTAAATAATGGCACAGTCTCGAAAACGTACCTCATTTTTTTTAAGTAAGAAATAATATAAATATGAAGGGGGAAAGTATCAATGCTGTATTTAAATGAGTATATTTTGTCTATATTGTATTTTCTTAAAACCTTATGAAAATGCATTCGTAGAAGTTGATTAGTACTAAATATATAAATACATCATTCCTCGTCCTGAGACAATTGATAAGCGAATGCTTCAATCAAGATAAACTATTGAAATCACAGTTGGGCCTGCAGCAGTTCTGTGCGATGAATGTAAATATTAAAGAACTAACTAGACATTGTCAGATAACCCATGGTATTTTAGCTGCAGGCGATACAAACTAGACAAAAGGGCTACATCGGGCCTTTAATATTTGTTCCGATAGTATTGCAGAAATTTTGAAGCTTTGTCATTTGATTCGATATAAGATATTCTAATTCAATATAATTCGAGGAATACTCTTGCAGTTCTCCTTTTATGTGTTTAATATGCATTAAAATATCGACAATGAATTGGACTGGTGAATACGTGCTCCTGTTCTCTGAATTTGATTAGTTATGCGTTCTTTAGTTGGGGGAGGGAGGCAGAATCGACTATATCGACAGTATATAAATTTTTTCCTTCAAATTAGTTGAGACTGGAAGTCGCCCGAGGAATATTTATCATCTGTGTTCTATTTTAGAATACCATTATGTATTCTCACGAGAGGCAGACTTGCTTGTTCTCGAAAAATTTTTCATCTCAAAAATAGCACTCTTGAAGTCTTGCCTTTTATACATTTTGACAGGTTTTTCTTGATATAAGGAAATTGATGTACGACTCAAATTTGAGAATTATTTTTCGTTGTTTTGCGAACCATCTTGTCTGGGCAAAGAAATTTCCATTAGATGTCTCCAGGCGTTATCTTGTGCTCTTGTTGATGTACCATTCCGCGAAAGATGAATCACGAAAGAAGTCTCTGCTCTGGGACCTTTATTATTATTATTTTTCATTTATTTATTTTTTTGCATAAATTACATGTATATTGCTAAATGGACTGCGGGCGTTTGTTTTTAGAAGTTTTTATCTTATCGCCATTTTTCATAAATCATCGCAAGCGAGTGATACTTGGAGCGCAATGAGAAACACAACTGTACGGAAATAAATTTCCCAAGGAACTCTTGAGACATTATGTCGTTTCCTATAAACAATTGTCCGTCCGGCAGAGCTTTATGTTTTTGATTGCCTCCCCAGATGGGAGCTGAACACAAAAGACAATGCATCAAATAAAACCTTTAGGATAAAGAAGTAAATAATATGAATCACAAAAGTGATTAGGAGTGTTCTTACTTTGTGTTCCTCCCCCCCCCTCTCTCTGTTTTGTTTCTTAAGATTTTTTATTATTTTCTTTTTCGCATTCCTTTTCGCTTCAAAAAAAGTCCTTACTGAAGTGGAGTTTGATGTAAGAAAAGGGGGGGAGAGAGAGAGAGAGAAAAAAGGAATTCTCTAAAAGTCGGTTTTTGCGGTTTATTTTATTAAAACAATAAAGTTCTTCCAAGTCTCATAATTCTCGAATAAACGCAGCGAATACAAGGGTGTCTAACCGGAAAGTAAAACACAAACATCTCTAAGTGCCTCAATTTTTCCCCCTTCTTTTCTTGTATTTCTGTTTTATTACATTTACGTTAGCCGTGGTTAAAGGTTAAGATTTCCATAATCTTATTTATTCAGTCGCCACCCTGCTTTCCCGCTTTCATTTGTGTGTCGCAATGATTTTTCCTCCGCGTTTCTTTTCCCCAGACTTGCTGATGGCTTGTTCCTTCTAATGAGAATGTCTTCTTTTCGGGTGTTTGGCGGAATAAAATTTGCATGCATATAACCAGCCGGGGTCGTGTTTTGTGGATATGAGGCTGGAGTTCTTTTTTTTTTTTAAACCCCTCTTGCTTATCCGACAGCAAAAGTCACCTTTTCTTTTGCGAATCTGTTTCTTGAGTAAACAGCAATTGTGGAGTTTTTTTTTTGTTTGTCTTGCAAACTTTATTATTTTGCATTGTTTAACTGTTTTATCTTAATGAAGTAGCGGCATCCATCATTTACAACTGCATGTTTTAAATTCTTCAGATGTTGGTGCTCGTTTTTCTTGATACAGTTTTGAGTTTTCGACGAATTCTGAAGAGTTTTTTTTAAACGTTGTAGATTTCTATAGCTGTGCAATGAAGATTAATTTGGATCCACTCAAATTATGTTATAGAATTCAAGTTTGTGACGTTGGACTATTCACGGTTATTTCTTCACTAACCTCGGGAACGTTTTCAATTTGAATTGCATAAAATTACCGTTCTTTCCCAACCCAGATGAAACGCAATTTAGTAAATTAGATGCAGATAGGAAGTGCAGGGAATTGTGAATCAGAGAGAGCAATATATAAGTGAAATAGAATTGAATTGGAACGAGAAAGGTGATAGATGACAACTACTGATAGATATTGTAAATTTGATAGAATCATAATTGATCTTGTAGAATGAAGCGACTCTTAGATAAAGTGCTAAGATCAAATCTATTATATTAGAAATCTACTATGTTAAAGTGCTTGAATCGGAATGAAGGCTTTGGTTAGTTAAGACTTTATTACTAGAATATAAGTTAAGATTGAGTTAAGAGACATTCGAGTGAGAACGGCCTTATATATTCTTTAAAAGGAAAAAAAACCATACAAATCAAAAATCAAACATTATATATATAAACAAGATTTGAATTCAGAATAATGTGCATGCTGCTCACAACCCCTTCCGGTAAAGGATGATGTAATAATGAAACTTTATGCATAAAAAAATCAAATTTTTAATAAGCTAAAACAGGTTTCATTTTGTAATTAGTTCATATAGTTAATTAAAATTACGTTATTGATATGAATAAACTTGTAATTCATTTTGGTATGTCAAAAATTCTTCATAATTGCTCCAATCATCTTGATTTTCAAAATCTGCTTTGTTCTTGTCCATTACGGTAATTAGAAGCGGACACGCGGCTGATGAACTTTAAATCTGTCGAGTCAGTCTGTGTCCTCACATTGTGATGGTGTGGCAGCTTGGAGAGGGAGGTACCAGCTCTATTTACAGTCCGTGTCACTTGACAGAGTTTCAAAATTATGGGGACCGTTGGCAATAGCCCTCTTTGACCTCAGGGACTTGCCTTCTTTAGGTAAGTACGGGCATCATGACCCCGAGGAACCCTAGTGATCTTTTTCTTTCCCATGAGGGTTTACTGTCTTTGGTAAACAAGGGTGTCGCGCCCCCCGGGTTACCCTAGCGATCCTTCTCTATTTTCGAACCTCCTTATTGTCAATCAAATTTGTCGGCGTCTTTTTAATTTTTTATCGTCTCGACCATAGTTAAATCTTGTTTGGCGCAGCATAGCCACATCTATCTCTTGCGCCATTAAACTTTACATTCACTTCACTTCACCTGGCAATAGCCCTCATGTTGCTTCTCACTGAGCCTTGTGAATAAACGCCGTTAGTAAAAACTCTTCACTAAAAATATGTTTTGGCCATTGTTTACACTAATGCTTACTAGATTGGAATCTGACTGACTAATAAAATTTGTCTGCGATTTATACCTTGTAATTTAAATGTAATAATAATATGTAACATTTACTCAAGTAATAAAAGGGAATGCGATATTGTCAAATTCAATATATTAGAAATACCATGAAACAAATTACATTTATCGTATTCAACAATAACTAGTAGCATGATTCGACACTTCGTTTTACTGTAAAAAGTTAACTGTTATATATGTATAAAATTATTAATGTGCATGATGTGTAGCTACTTCTCAACTTACGCGATTTTCAATGTATTAGATATATTATAGTTCTTATACAGATATTGTGTGGTCATAGTCTCTAAAATTTCTCACTTGAATGACAAGAGTATATTTTATTTGCACAGAACTTTATTTTGTTTTTAAACATCTTTTCACAATTCACTTTCGAATGTCATGTCAAATCCCTTTAAATTTCATATTTAAATCTCAAACATACATCTGTCAGAATGCTGTAAGACAAGTCTGATCCAACTATATTACTGTAGTCTAGACTTTTTATGTTTCTGTTTAAATTCGTTTCTTTTTTTAATACTTGCCAAAGTCCGTAAAAAATTTTTTATTCTGATTTTTTTCCCTCTCTCTGTATTTGTTGAGACTGTATACTTATTTTTTTCCCTCCCGGTTTATCGACCCAAATGCATTACTTTCTCAACAATCTTGTAAAAAAAAATATATAAATTAATAAAAAAATATCTTTTTTATAATGATTGCTTTAAAAAAAAGCACATTTTAAAAGAAAATAAAAACTTATGGCTTATTTTAAGGATTTCTTTTTGTCCGTAATTAACTTCGTCTAATATTCTAAAATCTTTAGAGGCTTCTTCTTCTTCTTTTTTTTTTTTTAAATGATGCGTCCTAATTAAATTTTATTTTTTCTCCATGAAATACAGAATTTATTAACTTGAATTAATTGAAACTGAAGGGTTTTTTTTCAAAACCTCATTCTCTATTTTTTTTCCCCCACTGTTTCTTATTTTTACACATATTTTATTCCCAAACCAAAGATTCGAACTCCTCATTTGTTCTCTTGGGGGAAAACTTAAGCGAGTTAAACATCTTCTTCATTCTGACGTTGTGTTTGAAGTTGTTATGCCGTCTGCGTTCTGGCTGTGACAGCTTTTAAACAGCGTTTAATAAATATGCGGCCGAGAAATGGAGTTCTGATGCAAAAATCGATGGTAATGTGATTTTGCTGAGATTTGACTAATGACAAAGTAATCGCTCAACTTTCTGCTCGTGTTGCCCAGAATGTCAAGGATTAACTACTTCATAGACCAACTTTTAAATAAAGTTACAAAGAATAATTCAAAAGCTTCTACATAACTGCTTACTAAAGTTCGTTTTCGCCTAATGCGAATGGAATGTACATTGAGGGGGAGGATATCGTTATGAATAGTATATTTTAGCTTTTCACAATTCGCATAAACAACAGTGCAATCAAATCTTTTTTTCTCTTTTTTTTTTTTTTTTTTTCTGATAATATTTTCAAGGTGGAAATAAGATCTAAAGTTTATCTCCTTTACTTACATACAATACAGGTTTTAATTTTAAATGTTCGGTGGTTGAGAGAAATGTAAAGTTTGTTCGGGCTTTAAGAAGTACCTTCGAAAGGTGCCCATTCCCTTTTCTAGAGCCTTTGAGCCCAGGGCGTTAATTACTAGCTGGTGGCCAACTTGACGCTGGACCCACCCACTTAACTTCCCAAGTGAATTTGGTGCTTATTTATCGATCCAATTGGGATGAAGTGCTAAATTGATCCACGTCCTGCTACCCGAGTCCAGGTCATTGGGAATCGTGAACTTGGATCGGAATACACACTTTCGGATTTTTTTCACTGACCACTACATCATGCGACCTGGTGTGAAAGATTGGGTGAAAATTAACCCAAGACCAGTAGCATACGCAGAATTTTTCTCAGGGAATGAGACTCTTTTTACTTGTTGAATCGTAAATAGGAAAACTATGCTTTTAAGAAAAAGTTACTACTTCTTTAGAATAGGATCCGGTCCCATAGAGCCCCTTGCTTACACCACTACCTTTCCCTCCAAAAAATTACCTTTTTTAGGCAAGTACGGGAATCATGATCCTCTGAGGTACCCTAGTGATCTTTTTCTTTCCCTTTGGGCTTTACTTTCTTTGGTTAAACACGAGTGACGCGACCCCGGGATATTCTAGCAATCCTTCTTTACTTCCGATCCTCTTTGTGAACCAATCTGTACCTTTCTTCCATGCCCCTTCCGTGGTCATGGTTTCGGATTCGTGGCCGGCGTTTTTTGTTCAGTCGCGGGTTCGAGTCTTGGCCGTTAAAAGACCCGCCGTGTAGCCGAGACTGATTCACGAAAAATCTGTTCGGGGCCCAAAGTCCTCCCGATGGCGTGGTGTGGAAGTTAGGAGAGGGGATGCCCGCTCAGGTGTCGTCCTCGTCACTTGACCGAGGTTCAAAATTACGAGGTCCATCGCCAATAACCCTTGTGTTGCTTCTAGTGCGACGTTATTATAAACTAAACTAAATCCATCCCCCTTCCCCCCGTGTCTAAATCATAGATACACATTGTTTGGTGGAGCCTAGCCAGATTTAGCTTTTGTACCAATGAAACATCTTGATTTCACTCACTCTACCACCATTAAATGAGTAAATTAGTTGAAATACTTAAGATAGCTCTGTAATTAACAATACATTACAAGATAGATTATATATTTCTTATTCAATCCAAATTTTATCAAAAGAGTTTTTAACAAATTAAAAAGTTATTCTTCAAAACTCGACTTTTAATGTTTTTATTGAATTTTTAACCGTTGGATGCAGTTAGTTGCTGTTGATTAATCTTTAAAAAGTTATGATTAAACAAGTAAAAAAAACCCGATATGTTTAAATGTTGATTCTTTATTTTTAAAAAGTTTGTTTTCCAAAGATCAGCATATGTTTTATTGAACTAATTTTTTAAAAAAATTAATGAAATATTGTTATACACGTATATACCATAACTGTTAAAAAAGGTTAATTTATTATCGAAGCAGGTCTCTTTTTTTTTTTTTTTTTTTTTTTTTTTTTTACTGGGCAAGTGAGGCAAAAGACATAGAAATAGTATGTTAAATTTTTTCATGCTATTCATTGAATACTGGGAAAGGGGAGAGTTATTTTCATTTTTGTAGCCATCTAAATGGTTTTTGTAAAATAGCTTTTTAAAAAAAAAATCTTATTATTTTATTTTACTGTCGCAGAGGAAGTCCTGTGAAGCATCTAAAGGTGGACAAACTTCCTAATGCGACATATTTCGAATTTGAGTCACTCCAACATCAATGGGTGTCCTTCGCGAACTGTGATTGCGTGTTCCCTTCCATTCAATTTCGATTTTGATGCTTTACGGTTTCTTTATTAAACTGAGAACCCATAAAAGAAAACGCTTTTCTTTGGTTTCTGTAATATTTTGGAGCGGTGTCGGTCATTTATGCCTCTTCGACCAACGAGGTGATAGTTGTGGTTGTTTGTCAAACCTTTATGACATCACGAATGGTTTGATTTCAATCAATCTCAAGGAAATGTACTCGTCCGATTGACAGCCTCGTCATACATGCGTGTACTGGAGCTGGGAGCAACCGTTGGGAGGAGTACTATGGTAAGATATTCGGTGTTTTTTTCTGTGGAAATGGGTTTTACTACGTGAAACCGAATCATGGCAGGCTGTGAGTATTGTCCAGCTTTGGCATTCCAATTAAGTCTAATTGTGATCTTATATATTGATCCTGCAGGTATTGTCTGTTTTGCTCTTCATGGTTAATGTCCTATAGCTCAAAGGCAGTTTTGTGTTGTCTTTTTTAACGCACTGTTTTAAGAATTTTTTTGTTTGTCATACTTGTTATTGCGACTTAAATTTGTTTGCACGTGGCATTTCCCCCCCCCCAAAAAAAAAAAAAAAAAACATATGTGAAAAGGTACTTTTTTTTATATATTTTAATTCTTGTATTACGTTTCCGAAAAGGTTTACTAAAGAATTTTTTTTTGTCCATTTTACAAATTTTGCCAATAATATACGTTCTGTAATGCTTTATTTTTTATTTATTTATTTTATATACGTTCTGTAATGCTTTATTTTTTATTTATTTATTTTTTTTTTTAAATTTTCAGTTTCTAACCTTACCACTGCATTCTTCTTTATTGCTTTTAATCTCTCAGATCGTTTCTTTAACTTATTTAGTATGTGTGATTAAAATTTGATTATGTATTATTATTCTAAATTTAGGGGGAGGGGGTAAAGGAATGGTGTTGTTTCGACAGAGATTAATTCAGATTCCTGCCGTTAGAAGCTGTTTAAGCCAATTTGTTGTATGCTAAAAATCTGTCGGAATGATTTGTGATTTCGTGATAGATAAAAATAAATGTTATTAGCGAGTTAATAAGAATATTTTTAATATGTCACATGAAAGAAACTAATAGTTGTTAACTGAAGATTACATGATTTTTTAACTAAAGCATTAATATTGTATTCTATTGGTATATGTAATGAACTGGACTGATGTTTTAACTGAAAATCATACTGAGAAAAAAAAAAAAAAAAAAAAAAGCAAAGCGCCATTCCAATATAGTCAGACATGTTGTATATGGTTGTGAAATGTGATCGAATAAAGTCTAATATAATGTTTTCGTGATGATTTATTAAGCAAAAGAAATAGAGAACAGTGTGTATATGTTATAACTCATAAAAATCCTTGAGTTGGATTTTTCTTCCTACGGTTATGTATTCTTGATCAAAGTGAATATTGTACGGTTTTATCTTGACATAAATATCACGATTGTCATCCTGATCTTTTCGATCTGTATTTCTAGTCAAGAAAAGTCTCATTTGTTAATTGATGATAGGTGACTGCGTATGTAAATAATGACTCTCGTCACAAGCCTAGGCAGTTCATACTCGTGTGAAGTATTTTCAATTACTTAATTTCCTCCCATCTTTATTTGCAGTGTAGTCAAAGTCGAGTTCTAACATTTCAAGAAAGAGAAGCGTCTGGGACTAAATAAGAAATTATTAACTTTAGCCGGATCAAGTACGAATTTCCTGTTTCGGGATATCCATGTCCTGGGGATATACGCCACTGATTTTCTCTCTTTTTTTCGCCGAGTTTGTTGAAATAGCGGAAGGGACAAATATTTCTTTTCCTACAGACTAATATCCTTTGGGAAATTGCGACCGCTTGATCTATAGCATCGCTGTGTGACATCCATCGTAGGCGAGGTTTCATTTATATTAAAGATACAGCGATTGCCCCCCAAATATCTCTATCTTGCGTCTGTCTTGTCTCGTCGGGGTTGTCAGGCGGCCGGACAATCCTGACCGACGTTATCTTGACGTTAATTCTTTCCAACGGAAAACGTTTGCTTCCTGTCGTCTTGTGTATTACTCGGTAACTGAAATAGACGCATCCCTATTTATATTTATTTCCTCCGCTTTTCGGTTTTTATTCGCCTTCGCTCGGTTTATGTTCCTTTTTACCCCGGGTTGTGCACTTTTCTGTCCGCCTGGATTCGACAAGACTTTGACGTTTCTATAGTCGCCAACTACAAACAAAAAGTCTTAATAGGATTTTCGATTTTTCTGTGGAAACGGCCGGATTTGTTGAGAGTATCGGTTTGATTCGCAATGGAGTGTTGAAGAGAAGGTTTGAGGTCTCGCTCTTTTCCTTTGTGTTGATTGTGTAAACCGATTGCTGAGATCGATAAGCAAAGTTAATTTCCGCTTAATAGCTTCATATCACAGTTGGCAATCTATTTTTATACTTCTATACTCCTAGATATAAAGACATTGTTCTCGTTTAGGTTGTTTTGGCGCCTTCCCCTTAGATATGAAACTCTATTTCTTAAGCAACGTTATAATGGAAATTTTAATTTATCATAGGAAATAATGTACTCAATTAATTTGTTGACTTGACAATCGTAATAAAAATATTTTTTTAAAAAAATAAGGAAGAGTGTTATGACCTGTAAATTAGACTATTTATTAATTATTTTATTAAAATCTAAAGGAAGCATTAGAAAGTGATAAAGTAATAATGCGTATAAACTAAATATTTTATAAAATGCTAGATAATGTGTCCTGATTCTCTGAATACAAATTAAAGCTTCGTAAGTATCGTGTGTCGGAATTAATTACTACAGATAATCAATTCGGTTTTTATTTATTTTATTTTTATACCGCCCATTCATTTTATATTTCTTTAAAAACATTTTTGTGATATTTGTTTTTTGAGCAATTTTGTTTTGAACATTTTTGTTTCTCCAACTGGACAGGTTACGAAGACGTGAAGTTCAGCATTCATTTTATAATTATTTGAATATCTGCATGAGAATGTTTTGTTTTATATTCATGTTATGTTTAAAAATTACTTGATAAAACAGCCTTTCCTATATAATTGGTTTCTCTTCAATTGATACCGAATAGTTTCCCGATTGCCTTGTTGTATTGGTTTAACTTGTTATAAATCCCCTCCAACAGAAATAGGAAGGTTGGAGAAGGGGGAAAAAATGTGTTTGAAATTTGGGTCGATATCAACAATTTAGGACATGATCCTAGTAATTTGGAAAGACTTTCAGTTTAGAGTAAAGTTGGTAATGTGGAATTGAAGAGTCTGTTTTATATTGAAATGGAATAATATCTCCATTTTAATGGAAATACTTTGAATCAGCGACAATATATGTATGTAGTCTGGATGTGGTTTTCTGGTTTTAAAAACAAAGTGCGAAAACTTATATTCTTTAAGATAAATAGTTTACTTACAGTTGTTTTTTAAAAGGTTGTTTGGTAATTATATCCATGAAGCTTCTTCAAAAATAGTATTACCTACGAAACGGTTACCTCTCCCTTTGCATTATTTTTTTTTAAAAAAAAAGTATTGTAGTTTAACTATCTGCATCAAAACAAATGTTTTAAAAATCAATAAATTTATAGCAGTAGTTTTTATAACGATTATTTCTTTAAAAGTGATATTAAGTATATATATGTGTGTATGTATATATATATATATATATATATATATATATATATATATATATATATATTGAATGTAGCTTTATCTTTAAATATTATTTTACATCGAAATTGATAAATATTTCCCGAACTATTCTACTTGTTGATACATTCATGCGTAGGATGAAGTAAGCTGTGGTGAATCGTTTTCTAGTTATTGAACTGAATCACGATATGAAACATTCTAATAGTCTTGCTTTGTAGGATGCATTTTATTAAAGAAACACAATGATACTTTTTAAGTAGTGATAATTTTACAGACAGAAAACAATTTAAATTTGATGCATTAAAGTCGATGCCATCGATTTTTTTAAAGTATTGTTCGTGATTGGTACAAGTTAATGGTTTAAAAGTGGGAACATAACACAACAATCAATAACTCCCGAGACTAACCCAGAGATGGCGCTCGTAGTAAACCAGTAACCAGGTCTTCCTAGAGTACGAACCTTTGCTTGAAACGTGTCAAAATGTTAAGTCGATCGGACCAGAAACAGCTGAGTTATCGAGGTTGGAGTAAAGTCGTTTTGTAGTTTGTTTAAAAAATGGAAAAAACCGAGTTTCGTGTTCTGATAAAACATTGTTTTTTAATGGGTAAAAACACCATGCAAGCGAAACAATGGATTGAAAAATGTTACCCGGACTCTTGTCCATCAAAAGCAACGATTTGTCGGTGGTTTGCCGAGTTTAAACGTGGTCGTACCGACACAAATGACGCGGAACGCTCGGGTAGACCTGTGGAAGCCGTTACACCGGAAAATGTGAGTGAAGTGACAAAAATTATAATGAAAGATCGTAAAGTGAAGCTCCGTGAGATTGCTGAGATGACACAGATATCATATGGAAGTGTATTTACTGAAAAAGGTTTTTTGAAGTGAAGTGAAAAAGGTTTTTTTCCAAGTGGGTGCCGCGATTGCTTTCGATGGAACAAAAACAGCAACGAGTCGATGATTCAGAAAGCTGTTTATCGCTATTTACTCGCAACAAAAAAGATTTCTTGCGGGGAGGAAAGATTTGGAAAAGCGTTGGAACGATTGTATCACCCTAAAAGGTGATTAACAAAAGGTGTTATGTTGATGAATAAAAAAAAATTTTGCAAAAAAAAATGTTGTTTCCAATGTTAGTCTCGGGACGTATTGATCCATGTGTTATGGATCGTTTTGTTTAAAACATTATTTCTTTTGTAGTAATTTTCCTCCATTCTCTTTTTACATTTTTCGTTAGTAATATTACTCCATAGTCTAGAAATCTTAAGTACTTTTTAAATTGTTCAGTGTGTTTTTTTATATTTCTTTGAACATTTTATGTTCGTCCGTATCCCCGAGAGTTTTTATATGTAATAATTTCAGCAGTGGTTAGTTTCCTTCTTGATGAATTTATATTCGCAGAATGACTCGTACATCGCATTCGTGTAACTTCATTTAAGTAACGATTCGTCATTCACACTAAATTTAGCAAATAACAATATTCTAAATTTTCCATCAAGCGCCCATTAATTCTGGAATTCATAAACTATAACTTTTAAATAGTTTTCGCGTTTCGCTATGCATGAAAAATGTAATGGATGAAGAATCCCCACGACGATTAGATAACTCTGTTTCGAACGTACGCAAGTATTTTAAGTCCATTAAATCTATAAATTCCTTTTACGATGGATATCTTTCGTTCCCCCGTGAATTTAATGGAGTCCTTTTTCCTTTATTGCAGCGTCTCGTATTCGGTATGAAATAACAGCTGGGAACATAGGAGGAGCCTTCGCCGTCAAGAACGAAACCGGAGCCATCTACGTAGCTAGCCCTCTCGACTACGAAACCAGAAAATTCGTAAGTACTCATTTGTTATCTTAATGGCCAACCGAGAATACCCTAATCCTCTTGCTTCTTGGTGATTAGTCCGACGAGAATTCTGCTCTCTGCCCTCCTTACTCATACAAGAACTTTTCTGTTTTCTTCGCCGCAATTAATGAGAAGAATTCGATCCAAATGAAAATTCATTGGTTAGATATTAAATCTGCAAGAGATGAAGTGAAATATCATTTTCGGATAGAATTTACGTTGCAAGATGGCTAGTTACTATGTTCGAGGTATTGTTTAAGAAGCGCGTGTGTTAAATAGTTAAATGTACAGTCGTCCAAAAAAAGGGACACCATGAATAACTTTAGCAGTTTTCGTCGCTGCTGGGCAAAATTGATATTAATGTTAATGGCTGAAAGAAAATTACACTATACGATGTTAATGGGTAGATTAATTAACGACTTAATTAATGTTTGTAATTTACCCATTTTCAATGTTTTTGTATTATCGCGTATTTGTATTTCTCATCTTAAAATTGGCCCACACTTTCAAATTTCGTAAAATTATGCTTGGTAAGTTTCTGGGGTATGAAAAATGGAGGGGTCTCGAACATTTTACGATAAAACCCGACACTTTTCAAAGCTTTTCGCATCAAACGTTAGATTCCCTTACTCCAATTTTTAAAGGCATATAAAAATTTAAAAAAGTAATGTTATAAAATTATAATCGTGATGTGATTGCTTATTAAAGTCGCGCCGAGAATCAACGCGAGTGCTATTGGCGACCGACCTCGTAATTTTGAGCATCTATTGAATGACGGGCACGACAACTTTACTGGCACCTCCTTTTCCAAACTTTGTACCATGCCAACTGGAGGACTCGGGAGCTCGACCAGATTTCACGTGCATCAGCCCCGCTACATAGCGGCATCAAAGCTTGAAACCACGACTCAGCAGAAGTAGAGCCAACCATGAGTTATCGACCTTGACCACTAGGCTACCGTGGCTTCGGATTGCTTTAAGCACTTAACGAGAGAAAAAGTAAATTGTATCTCACCAAAATTTTTTACATATTGAGGTTCTGCTTGTCATAAAGCCCTTTAATCTTACAGTGGCCGGAACTTAAACGCTTTTTTACTGCCCGGAGAAAGAAGTCTCTTTTAATCTATTTGGTAAAGGCACTACAAAAAAAAAAAAAAAAAACCCGGTCAATTTCTTCGGACCTGATGGAGCACGGTTCGGAACGCCAGTAACACTTCAAGGTCATCTATCTCCCCCTCTACGGGATCGAAAACCCTCTAGCGGCCGCAGTAGTGACCCAATACTTGAACACTAGATGGCAGTACAGCTTAGAACTACTAGTTGCATATGCCCCTGACGCAAAACACTTGCCTCTGTGTGTGTCTAAGACAATCGCACATAAATCACATCTAGTGATATTCTGGTTCCCACACACGTGTCGACGAGACTCGCCACTCAACTAGGGACAGTCGATGCTGTCAAATAGGAAAACTTCCAAATAAAACTCAATTCAACAGGGAGAGGATTTTTTTCATTTGCAGTAATGGCTGGAAAAGAGACCATCTTTGCAAATATCATTGTTTTTCTTCATATAGTTTCGATTATACGGGGGGGGGGAGTATGTGGTGGCTCTTTTCAACAACATTGCCAGAAGTTAATACGCCACTAGCCCAAGAGGGATCTCTTTTAATTTCGTTGTGAAGCCGCAACAAAAAGTGACCGGTCAATTTTTTTTACCTAACTAATCAGGGTCCGAAACGCCTCTGGCACTCCATGGTCAACACTATTCTCTTCCCCTCCACGGAGTTAAAAAACATACCCTTTTTTTTCGTAGAGAACATTACCCACCGAAATCTAAAAGTTATGCAATTCTTTCCAATACTTCAGGAAATCAGTTTTAGAATAACAATTGGAAATCGATGGTTTTTAAGAGGCCTTATATTAGTTTAATAAAGTTTTTTTTATCGTCCATTTGTAACGTGTAGTGAAGAATACATAAAATATATTGATAATTATCGCGAATAATCTATATAATCCCCGAATTGCCCCCCCCCCCCGAATATCTCTAGCCAAAGATCGGGTTCAAATGAAATTCGGGACATATTCCATTTAGACCACCCTCTGTCCATTTATTAAAAAAAAAAAAAAAAGAACTGTGTCAATAATGGGAAAAAAATAATTTTTTAGTTAATTACCTACATATTAAATGAATCGTTTAGTCCATTAAGACAAGGAACTAAGTAAAGTTCCTTTTGACAGCAATTAACATTGATAGCAATTTTGACCTGCTGCGTTGAAAATTGTGAAAGTTATTAAAGATGGAGTGTTTTTTTCAATACTGTACATTATTAGTGTTTAATTGTATACGTTTATATCTTTCTTTTACTCTTTATAATTAAGGCTAAAAGTGTCCAAATATATCCGTGTTGAGTAATCTTTTCATTCTTTTTTCTTCAGAAATGAACTTTACATCATTAAATAAATTATTTTGAAGTAAATTACATTTGCACACAAGATTCCATTAATTGCCGCTTCTTTAAATGCAATTTTTGAAATTTACTAAAAACAAGTTGTTTTTTTAATGTGAACATGAGCAAATTTTGAATAAAATGCTGCAAAATACTATTTAAATGCTAATAATGAGCTTGAATTTGTAGTAAAGAAAGAATTTACGTTGATATTAGAGCGTAAAATTTGAAGGTAAAACAGTGATTTCCTTGTGGAGAAAGAACTTGATAGTGAATAAGTTTTATATTATACTAGAAATTTTTTCAGTTTACTTGGGAAACGAATCTTTATATATCTAGTTTCAAAATGGTATCTGTCTTTAATTTTTTTTTTTTTTTTTGCATGTTAATAAGTCATCCTTTTGCTTCGAAAGAAAATATAGTTCTTTTAGTCTCTCTGTGTAGATAGAATAAATATGGAACAACTTGGGAGTAGGAGAAATATTGCATCAAAAGGAATTTTTATGCTGGAAAGCAGTCGCTTAGTGGTCTGCATGATGAAATTTTAGAAAGAATTCGAAATTTAATGATGTGTTTTTATATTTTCGTTACGGTATCTTGCTTCATAAATCAAGGGGTTTCTTTCGAATATCGAAATTCACTAATGGGGGGAAACATATTTCTGAAGAAACTGGAAGGAACTAATTCTATTATCTACCGTATGCAAATTCATTGCATTTCAAATTTTCTTTGGCTTTCCAAAAGTTTGAAAAATATTCAATTCCTTTATAGTTTTGAAAGCAGCAATATTGCAATTTTTAAATGTCGTCGAGAAGAAATGAATTGATTTGTTGATTACTACTGAAACTTTCAATTGCCTCAGCAGTTTTGAGTCATTATTTGCCCAAAGGCAATAAAACTTAGTCGGAAAAAAATTAGTTACTTAACAATAATCACGTTAATAGAAGTTATTTTGTCCTTCGGTAATTACGTTTGAAATGTTGAATGTACCGAAGTGTTATTTTTATTTTCAATCGTTCAAAGTGCTTATGCAAAGTTGCTTTGATAATTATCTTAAAATGCTTACTTTGAAGGAAAAAATTAATTAGTGTTGATTTATTTGTTTTCAAAACGAGTTTTAATTAGTTTTTACTTTTCTTGGCGTAGAATTGAGAGGAAAGGATTCTTGCAACATTTTTTATTATAAAAGATGGAATATGAAAATGGAAAAATTATCGTTTGTAACATTAGCTACTATTTGTATAAATGTATCCAAGTTTTTTCCCATCTTACTAATTAATTATCGATGTTTTAAAGGTTTGATGAACCTTCTATAATTTTTTTAAATAACATTGAACTTTGAAGGAATTCCAATTCTTTCGATTGGAAAGTGTCATAACTAGTAGATGAATAGCTACTGTCTTTTGTAGACAATAAATATTTCGAGTAATTGATTTTGTGAAACACTCCAGGGATTGGTTTTGTCATCACCTTTTGTCGGTCGATGTAACAGTCTTTGCTTTCTTCGGAGCCTGTTCTCTTTCAAATACCCACTGTTCTGACTGTACTTTTGTTTTTGGAGTGTTGTAGTGTATCCACGTTTCGTCCACAGTTATGTATCGACGCAGAAATTGGTCAAGATTACGACGAAAAAGTGCAAAAATAGCCTCAGAATCAGACACGATTGCGTTTGTTTTCCACCGAGAGCAAACGTGGCGCCCATCTTGCTGAAATTTTTTTCATACTCAATTTTTCGTGCAAAATTGTTCCTTGTGGTATCCCAGTGGCCTCAACTATTCCCCGCACTTCGATTCGTTGTTCACTGAAAACTGCATCGTGGATTTTGTCGATCATTCCGGGAGTTGTCACTTCCACTGGACGCCCCAAACGACGTTCATCCTTGTTGGATGTATGGCCTCGTTTAAACTCTTTTACCCAATTGTAAACAGCTAAAAACACAGGAGCAAATGTACCATGAACTTCGTCCAACTCAGCTTTGATACCTTTCGGTGTTCAGCTTTTTAAATTTTTTAATCACTCCTCTAGAAACTCTCTTATTTCCTTTTTTTTTTTCTAAATAAACACAAGTTTCTTGCTTTAATCGACGACAAAAATCAAACAATAAGATGGATGTTATTGAGGCAATGGGTTACTTACAGTGAAAAAAAAGGCGAAACCGGTCTCATCTGCCGGAAGAGTTGTTACAAAGAATTTTTAGAGGTGCGAAAGTAGTCATGAACACGAATACGAGTAACTGGGACTTACACAGCTTACTAAAACAAACAATTTTCGATGCTACGAACGTTATCACTTGGATTTTTTATGAACTTATTGAACGCCCCTGGTGGGTTTTTTTTTATGAACGTGATTTGAGGAGAAAAATAAAAATTCTATATTACTGTGTGTTTGTTTTGATACAATACTCCATGAATGCATTACCACCTTTTTATTTGAATTTCAAATACTTTATTAATCATTCTTATAATTAATTAAAACCCGAGACATTTTACAATGCTTAGCGGGGTTTTTTTCTTCCCTAAATGGATGAAACCGTCAGCAATCATTTTGTGAGATTAGAAAAATATAGTTTCTTCGAATTGGCATTTCGAGTTAAGTGTTTCTAAACTTACATAGCCTTAAATATTAGTGATCTATGACTTTTATACCATTCTTTTTCAAATTGACGGGGGGGGGGCCGGAGAGGCTTTTGAAAAACCATTAATTTGTGCTCTTTTCGATTTTACCTAGGTCAAGAACATATCGAAAAAAATAACGGCAAACCAAATAACTAATCTCCTATTTCTTTCTTTTCCTCTCCTTTTTTTTTTCCTTCTATCCTCGATTTTTATTTAATATATTTTCTTCAGTTGTGTGCAATCTATTTCGACTTCAAGAAGAGGAATACAGCTTGCGCATTATTGAAACTTGTCTTTAAAAAAAATTGTTTTTTTTCCCCCGACGTTTGATGTATAACCCCAAACATTCAAAAGGAAGAAAAGGAAAAGTTATTCCAATTTGGAAAATAGTAAATTTTTTCCCTCAAGTTGTCATTTATCTTTCTGCGTCTCAGGTTAAATATTTCAGAGCAAAATGTTTTTGAGATTCGGACGAATTAAATGGTATTATTTGTTCGGTTAAAGAGATTATAGCGAGCTTTTCGTAACATACATTCAACTGCTGAAGTAAGTTTCTGCTCGCAATATACATTCTCTCTATCCTTTTATGCAAATTGACATTGCTAGGTCGATTGATTTTTCTTTTCCATTTCCCTTTTTTGAAATGCTATTCTCGTAGTTAAAGAAGAAGAAAAAAAAGACATTTCGGGTTTTAACAATCTCTCCCCTCTTTCTCTCTCCTTCGCCCCCTTTCTGTCTTTTAAGTGTTGGATGTTCATTATACTGATGGAGTTAGAGAAGCTGTCTATAACTTTTTTCCCCCTCTTATTTTGCATTTTTTTTTTTTTTTTTTTTTTTTTTTTTTTTTTTAATTCTGAATTGTACGTTAACGACTACTAGAACAATTGTGTAATTGCCATAAGGATCTTAAACTGTAATGGTATGATCAAAATTAACCTATTAAATTGATGAATTTTTTTTTTTTTAATTTTCTTAATTTTTTGTTCTTTACTACCTCTGTGTACTAATAGAATAATTTTAATTTTATATTTAATGAAATATAATATTTATGAAACAGATTTCTTATATACAAGCCAAGCCTTTATAAATATTCCTTCATAGCTATTTAATTAATTACAAATAATTTAAAAGGATTTTATTTGCTTATAAGTATTTTTATTTTTGTTCGTTCTCCCTATGTTAACTTTTATTCCGAAAGCTTGTTAATTTGTATACGTTTAAACCCGCCGTAGTTCACTTGTTGTTTTTAGGCCGCGATATCTTAGTGGTCCTGGTCTCAGACTCGTGGCGTCGTTATATTTGTTAAGTCGTGGGTTCGAGCCCTGATACCGCGAAAGACCCCTCCCCCCTCCATGTAGTGGAGCTTATGTACGTAAAATTTGTCGATGTGCCAGACCCTCCTGTTGGCGTGATGTGGGAATCTGGGAGATGGAGGTGTCAGTTCATGTGTCGTTCTGATCATTTAACCGAGGTTCAGATTTATAAGGTCTGCGACGTTAATAAACAATCAAATACTGTTCTCTTAACTTTCGTGGTTTTGGATGTTAGGCGCATGAGATTTAATTCATATGACATCTTCATCACATGATTAAGTTTATATAGTCAATGTCCAATAGCTCTCGTGTTACTCAAGAGCGATATAAATTAAAAATTAACCAAAGTATTACTTTTAAGAATTTAATTGTGCTGTAAGAATTTATAATGCATGCATAAACAAAAAATTATTTTTTAAAAGAATTATGTGAATATTTTTATTTGAACTTTAACCATTATTTTTAAAAAAAAAAAAAAAAATACTCACAGAGGGATTAGTTAAGAAAATTTAGAAGATTACAGTTATAGGCCTTATTCAATGCTCTATGTAGTAGAGAAATTTCTGAAGGACATTTGTTTTTACAGGTTTGCATATTAGTTTCAAGTTGTTGTGGAAGTTTCATACATGCATGCATTCTGAAAAGTTTTTAAAAAAGATCGTTTATCGCTTTAAACGAATATATACGGAAGACGAATATATTCTTTTTCGTCGCCTTGGTAATTTTTAAGCACAACTGGATTTTTCTACTGAAGAAAGTTTCATTAGTTTGTTGAATGAAGCGAAAGCTATTTTGTTGGCGACTCGAGGTATTTTAACGACAGAGTGAGCCTTTCTCTTAAAACTATTTTCCCTGCAAATCACTAAATTACCAAAGTGCATGTTCTTCCGTTTCCGCCTTGCGATGAAAGGGTTCTAATATCCTTCCGGAAGTTGAGTGGGTCCTTCGATGCAATAATTAGCAACTCCATGCACAAACATTTAATGCAAAAGTCTTAGTTGATGAAACACCTTCAAGATAATTACGCAAGTTTCACCTTCGTGTGGAGAACTCGTTAATCGATCCGCCTTATGTATGGCCTTTCATTCAAAAATATAGTTTTCCTTTAGATCTGTACACGTTGCAAATTATAATTGTGTATCGTTCAACTGGATGCAGAGATACAGAGTCGCATTTTAATTATCTTGTTGTTGAAAATATTATATTAAAGATGTTTAGCCAGATTAAAATTTGCTACATTCCTGCTTGTATAGCATTTTATGAAAAAAATCTCAATTGATTTTTATTCTGATATTTGATATAAAAAGTTTCTTGAATAAGAAAATTCACTGTAGCTTTTAGAAGCTTAACTTTAGAAATAGCCATATACATTAAAATGTTGTAGTATAATTGTGGGTTTTCACCTTTATTTATTAATATACTTTTTAAATGTACATTAAAAACTATAACAATTTCTCTTCATTTTTAACCATATTGGAATTTCTGTAGTGTTTCTTTATCTCTTTCTGCTCCTATATATGTAGCGACTTCCTTCTACAGCAGCGCCACTGGTTAAAAGGCCTTACTCAACCAGCCCGATTGGATATCTTTTCGGCCTGATTGGTAGGCCCGTCGCCTTCGGATCTCTTGGTCCAGGGTTCGAATCTACGCTGCCGTTTCGCGACCGCCACATATAATAGTGGCCGCGATAGTCTAGTGGTCATGGTTGCGGACTCGCTGCCGGTGTAGTTTTGATCGAGTCGTGGGTTCGAGTCCTGATGCCACGAAAAACCCGCCGTGTAGCGCGACTGATGCAATTTCAATTTTGTCGAGGCGTTCCCTTTGCCGTGTTGAAGTTTGGAAGGGAAAGTGCTCTAGCTCGGGTGTCGTCCTCGTCTTTTAACCGTGGTTCAAATTTTCGAGGTTCCCCGCCAATAACCTTCATGTTGCTTTTCTTTGCGACGTTTATAAATTATCCCGCTCCCTCATCACTTAAAAAAAAAACGAGTACGAATAAAAGGCAATGGCATATTAAATTGGTGATTAAGATTTTTAAAATTCTTGTGAATTAAATTTTTACAAATATAATATTTCGTTAAATATTTTGATTTATTGATCTACTTCAAACTATTTAATAGAAAAACAAAAATAGAGTGAGGTTTGATCATTTTAATTTCATTTTTTACATATTTCTGTTTAATACTAACCGTACAAATTTCCACGTTTACAATCTTATAAATAATTCTTTGAAATATCGAGAAAAAATTGTATTTAAATATTTTTACCGTGTGAAGTGGAAAAGGGATTGCAATGAGAAAATATAATGTCTAAGATCTCGTCATATATGTTTTTATTCAGAATTCAATAATTCTCTCAAATTATCGTGCATATCCACAACAAACTGTCGTCACTTCTTTGTACGTTGAATTCAATTTATGATCACAAAAAACTGCAGTGAGTGATGATGTATTTGTGTATTTTATATTCTTCCAAACAGATATTTTGTATTCCAAGGATAATTTATTAAACATGTACAAGTGTGTATTGTTGCGACTTAGATGGAGAGAAAATACTGCAATAAAAATAATTTGAAACTTGATGTAAACTAAGTTTAACATCGAATGATAACAAGATTTCTTTCGTAAGAAATGTAACTTAAATAAATAACAGATTATCTATTCCAAACTTATTTGATGAATGCAAGCTTTAAGGGGGAGGAAAGGAAAGAAAGGCTAATCAAATATGCACAACAAAGGATTATGTGCTACGTAAACGAAACTTCCGTTCTATCTCAAGAATTAAACACTGATTACAAACATCGGATAGCGAGAGTTTATTCCCCGTCAAATAATTTTCTTCGTTTCTGTTACTTTTTTTTTTTTTTTAACTCAAACGACTGTGAAAGGAAATTTCCAATAGGCCTAGATATTCCAGCTTTCGCTTAATGCGAAAACTTTTTCAAACTTACTACTTTCCGAAGAGAACGTGGGCACAGAAAGAATCTCTGCGTTCCATTTTATTTGTTTATACTTTTTTTTCCGCTCTCCCTCCCATGTGGCTTGGTAAGTCTCTTTCCTTAATGTTTTAAAAATATGTAAAACATTTTATGTAAATGGGGTGGTGGAATTCTCACGATTTCTATCGTAATCTCCCCCCAGTCCACCTCCCCTCTTTTTTTCAACTGCACATTATCGATTATGTCTTCATCCAGCTGTGGTAACAGCATCGATTACCACTCATATCGATATATAAAATGCAATGCCCTATCTATCTATACTTATACATATATTTTTATTTTCTCTCCCTTTTTTTCCCCCATCCGCGCGTGCTTTATGAATAATTTCATTTCCTATTTTACCTTATCCATAATTCATTGGTTAAATATACCTGCAGATAGAACAGAGAAGCGAGATTTATTTTCGAAAAGAAAAGATGGATTTCTTGAGCTCTCTCCCGGGTAAATTTTTATTTTTGGCGTGATTTTCGAGTTTTCGGACCTTTTGTGTGGTAACTATGAAAATTTAGGAGCATTTCTCATTAGTAATATCCTCTTGCAACAGATAAATATATTCGCATTCAAGGAATTGAATGGGCTGAAAAAAAAGATGGATAGCGCTTGCGGGAATTATTGAAATTCTTTTAGACTATCAGTAATTGTAACGACTGTTAGTGACGTATTTTTTCGAGCGGTTGATTATGAAGATTTTCTGTGATGCTGAAAGAGAAAGATTGCTGTATTAACATAATGGTGTTGCATTATGATGTATTCCTTTTTTTTTTCCCCATCTTAATGCGAAAAAACATTTTCAAAATGTGGTTTACTTGTAACATAATCGGGTCGCTGGTTGGGATTTGGATGATTTATAACGCCTTGTAAAAGCTCTAGATGTTGAATTTTATTTATATATTCTTCTGTCAAATTGCAGAAAGTTGTATTTTTTTATAGCTCAGTGTGTTAACAATGTATGTTTATTCAAATTTTTATTTTATTTGTCGCTTTATATTATTTATATTTCGTTCTTAATTCGTCGTCTCTTGCATTTGTGTAAGAATTAATCTCGAAGACTGTATTTTTTCTATTTTGTAAAAATCAGCCTAAAATTCAATGAAATTGTAATGCTTTGTGTAAGATTAAATGATACGCTGTGCTTTTTATATATTTAACGCTCCGATTAGTTTTAAATTTACATCAGTAATATGCAACATAAACAAATTTTATTTTATTGATAAGCTTTTCATTACCAAATTATTCAAAATATATTTGGGGGGGGGGGCAAGAGATTGAAATAGCAACTGAAGCATTTTCGGATTTAACTACGAAAACTTTTTTTTACAAATAAAATGAATCCTTTTAATTTGCTTTGAGCATCAAAACCAACAAATGAAACGAATTGAATTTTGTAAACGAGAATTAAAAGCCCAGTTTATCATTTATCGAATTTTATCTGGCAAGGGAAAGTGTTTTCCACCATCACTTGAACCTTTTTAAAAAGGAAATATTCTGCTGAAAATAAGTTTGGCAAAAGATGAATATCAAAATTCGAACTCGTTGAACTTAACGCTATCAAAATATCTTTTATTTCAATATTTATTTCTGACCGCTTTTGTTTGAAGGCCTGTATTGTTTTTATTAGACGAAAGAAAAAAGTTATCTCAGTAATACTTGAGTAAATATTCTACGAAGATACGAGTCTCTCCCATTTCAAATTTGAAGCAAAGATTTTCGTAGCGTATAACAATATTTAATCTTCCCCAAGTGCAGAATTACCTTCTCCGTTCCGAAATCTCAATATTTGCTTTTCCCGAAATTGATTCCGGATTTATATTTACATTCTAGTCAAATCTCTCAGAATCATCGATTTTGAGACTGCAGTAGCTTTGGATTCTATGGCTGATGCTGAACATTTATTGCATTTGTTTACAATGATGAAATTTATAGAAATTAAGGTATTTCATTGTGTAAAACTCGAACTGCGTTCGTTGTGGTTGCAATGTTTATTTCCCGTATGATTATGTGCATGCTTTTGAAATAAGATCTTTCAACTCTCTGAGATTGATCTTCGCTGGCTAGGAATTTCCCAGTTTTATTCTTAGGGGGGATTGCTTCAAAATTTCAAGAATAGATATTTCTTTCTATCAGGAATATTATCATTCATAATATTTCATATTGTTCTATACCTTTTCATAACGGCCAAAAAATTTCAATCATCAACAACAGTTTCAACTTCGAAGTTTAAAGAGTCTAATGAATAAGGTGCTTTTTAGGCACTAAGGTCTAAGCATGTGATTAAGGACAAATCACGTCACTCTAATCCAGGAGCAGTACCTGAATTTAATTTCTGAAATTTCTTAAAATACATTCAACAGAGATTGAAGAATGAAAAACATTATCCATTTACATAGCTAATCATTTTAAACTCAAATAAATTGAATGTACGTACGGAATTATCAATTCGATACCATACCTTCTTTTCAATGTCTTTCATTTGAACCCAAAAAACGATAAACATCAATAAATCTGATCAACGGAAAGTTTTCTCTTGTCCCAAAATCAATATCCATTTTACAAAGGCTATAGCAATTGAAAAATCATTCATAATCATCAATTACCTGAGGGTAACAGCACTCATTTTACCTGAATAGTATTCATTATGTATGGAATCCGAATGACTCCATTATTCAGTCATTTCCCGCTTTATTCACTCTTGGAACTGTGCCTTCAAAAGATTCATTAAAGAAAATATCGAATAGATTTTTCGTAATTCCTGAGAAGATTCTCTTCTGTATTTTATTTCTCTTTCCATTGAAATTTTTCCTCTCATTTGTCCAGCAAATGAAAATGAATACATCGCATCCTTTTGAAGATCACGCCGTGTATTTGATGATTCGCCGCTTGCGCTTTGTTTTTTTGTTTCCTCCATTCTTATATCGCGGAGAAATTGCTATTTCAATAACCTGTCACCGTCAGTCCCTATCGAAATATGCGACTATTCGCAATCGATTTTCGATGTTTGCTTGTTCTTCAGGGTATTTATTCGGTGAAGAACTCGAGAGCTTTTTCCATTCTAATGAGAGCTCGTTACTGGTTCGATATTGTATCACTCTTGTTGCCGTGAATTATGAAAAATGAAGAATAAAAGTATTAATTCGTTTTTTGAATACAGTGCGAAAGGTGGTATCAATTGAATACCCTGAAGAACAAAAGTAATTTTTAACGTGTGAAAATCGTTTTATAAAAATCTTACCGTTCAGTTACAAAATGTAATAAGGCCACTTTTTATTGGTCCATTTATGGGAAAGACCAAACACGCTTACATCGTTTTGAACGAGAACTGAAACTATCTTCTATAATGTTTTTGTGCGAGTTACTTTTCTTATTCCTCCTTAACTTTACAATCTTAACGATCTCTTTAGTGGTATAGAAATTCACTTGCAATAGGGGCTTAAAATTGATTGCGCAGTCTTACAAGTATTTCCCTGAGGACTTAAAAGTCAATCTTTGAAGTACAGTGAAGGGTTGCCTTGAAGGAGATTGGAAATATATATAAAATATATATATATAAAGGAGAACGTTAAAAACTCATTTTAAACGAAAAAGAGGAGGAGACGTGATTAAAGCGAGTATTCTGCTAAATAAACTATTATTAGATCTTTTTTTTATTGTTATGTATTTTCCAAGTATGTATAATATAATTTTAAGATGGCACTATAACATAAGACTTTTCATCGCCAAATCGCTTTACAAAAACTATAAAAGTGTATTTAACCGAATACAGATTAGTTTTTTCAATTATTAGCATTTCATTTCAAATGTCTATAATAAATGCAAATTTATGGCGTATAGAATGGAAATGTACCGTTGGTCTGTAATTTACGTTACAAACTAATAGTAGATTTTATTTGAAAATAGTAAAATTATGGTGTTGGGCTATTCGCGATGTGCTCTTCCACTAATCTGGAGGACTTTTTAGTAATTTGAATTGCATAAAATTTCAATTTCTTCCCAGCGCAAATGAAACGTGATTGGGTAAATTAGATGAAGAGAAAAAGAGTAGTGAATTGAATTAGAAGTAGTAATATATAAATGAAATAGAATTGAAAGAAGAAAAGAGACATAGAGGATAACTACAAGCTGATAAATATTTGTTAATTGGATTAAACTTGGTCGTTAATCCTTCGGATTGAAGCGAATCTTGATCATAGTTCTAAGACAAGAATCGGCCATTAGCTATACGTGTTTGAATCAGAACGAGTAATTTGGTTAAGCTGAGATTTTATTTAATAGATCATAATCTAGGGTTGACGAGTAAAATGGGATTCAAGAGAGAACGACTTAATGTACTCTTTATTTAAACCGAAACATATGGCGATAGAACTAAATAAAGAAGGAAGGATGTCACAAAATTAAGAATTCAATCGTTATTTTTTTTTTAACCTAACGTACAACATTCTTTAATGTCTTTATATTATGTTGGATATAAGAAAAAATTGGCTTTTTCAGGTATTTGTTAGTCGACTTGCTTCCATCAAATAAAAACGGTTACTAACCAAGCAACAATCAAATGACGCCGTTCGCGGTTTTTTCTCACTGGGGGGGGGGGGGGAATCCGCCCAGTCAACAGGCAACTTGAAAACGGTAGATTTAAAGAAGTTAAATGAGAACATGCTGTTAGGCATTTATACACATGTACATTAGTCATCATTGTATTGTTACCATCCTTTGACACTAATCGTTCTGTCTTGGCAACGGCAAGTGCAGTGGCGTGACCCTGTAATCTTTATATTACCCCTCTTCCATTGATTCTGGATGTAATACTGAAATGAAGGGATTTTAATCTTCTGGGAATACCAGTGTTTTTGCTTCGAGTTCCTGTCAACGACAAACAGTTTCGTGCCCCAAATTGCGACTATCTTCCTGTCGAAAATGTTGCTTTTTTTGGCTCCGTAGTCACGGAATGGAACCTAATTGCTCTCCCTTCTGAGTCGTGTAAGGCAAGAAGCGTACAATGACTTGATTCCTAGTGGCGTGCTTTTGCAACATTATGACGCCACGGATAGTGTGAAAAAAATGTTACTGGCATTGATAAATTCTCGGAATAATGATAGGGGAAATTCTGTTTAGTATTTTTAGAGTTATATATATATATATTTCCCGTGTATCTTTCGAATAAGTTGCATAACGGAATTCAAGTCAATTTTAGGGTATGAATTAATTAGGCGTTAAGAAAATCGATTTAAAAGATTTGAAACTTATTCATAAATCGTTATTATTGATTTATTATATTTTTAACCCTTCCTTATTCCGTTACATCTAAATTTAGAGTGATTAAAAGAGTTTGATTTGCCTATTGATTTATTTTTATTGATTGATTTATCATAATTTAAAATTATCCTTAGTTTTTTTATGTAGTTTATTATCAAAGAGTATTTGTAATTTTAATAATGTCATAGAACTGCTTCTTAAATCTACATCTATATTTTTTTTATTTCTGCAATAGGGCCGCGATAGCCTAGGGTTATGGTCGCGGCCTACGTTGTTTTCGTCGAATCGGATGTTTGAGTTCAGAAGAACTGCCGTGTAGCCTGGCTGATACTCCATAAATTTAGTCGAAATCCTTAATTTTTCCGGTGGCATAAGTGGAAGTTTGGAGAGGGAGGTGCCAGCTCAGGTGTCGTCCTCGTCACCTAATCGAGGTTCAAAATAACGTGGCCCGTCGCCAATAGGCCTCGTGTTGCTTCCCAGTGCGGTGTTTAAAAAAAACAATTGTCTTTTACTTTTACCATGGTTGATGTCTCGTAAGGTTCGCTGTAATTTTATGTTATTTGATTATTTTTTAAAGTTTGGTTTAATTTTGTTCTTCTACTTTGTAATTCTACTTCTTATTGATAATATTTTCCATGCATAAATTTTAGCTTAATGTTGATTTAACTTGATTGATGACAGTTTTAGATATTATTTTTAACTTGCATAAACCTAATAGTTTCTGTCTAAATTTTTTTTTTTTTTAATTCTGTAAACTTGAAACTGTAGTTACTTATATTTTGCCTTTCTAACTGAGAGTATGTAATTCTTTTTAAAACTATTTTAGTTCTAATCCATCTTGTGTGATTGATGCTTTCTCCGAATTCTGAAGTGATTTAAAATAAGGTCAGACTAACTTTAGGAACTGCAGGGAAAAAGTAACTTTGTGTTCTTCTCGAAATATTTTTGTACTTTTTTTTTTTTTTTTTTTTTTTTAAATTTCATGCATATTTCAAATATCTTTCACGCAAAGAATTACATTTTAATTTTTCAATATAATGACAAATACTTTTAAGTGAACTAAACTGAATGTTTTTATATTAAATAATAAAAAGAACTACCATTTTAGAAAAAACAAGAAGTTTACAAACTTGCACTTTAAAATTAAAAACGTTGTATAAGAGAATCAATCTAATATATATACAATGAGAATGTGATTAGTTAAATGGCATAACCCTTTATCCCCACGTATTGGCACTAGATCATTCGGTCGCATATTCCATTTTACGTGAAAGGCTACATTTTGTTAATAAATGAGAGGACAGAGATGAGATTAGCTCAGATATCTATAATTGGTAAGCGTGCTCCAATGTTGCCCAAGCGTGTTTAATCATTCGCTAACTATTCTAATTCCATTATTTAACCGAGTTTATGTTGTTCTCTGCAATTAAAATGTGGACTGAGACTTAATAATTCCCTTTATTAGTGTTATTATATAATATTTGAATTGTGGCATTTCTTAATTCTTACTCTTGCTCAGTTTTCATTCGGTTGTAATCTAGTTAGCGACCGCGTTTGTTCAATTTGTGCCTTGTTTCTTTTTTTCCAAACAAAAGAAAACCGGACATAAAATTTTAATGAAAGTTTTGTGTACCTAAGGCATTTTGGTTTCTTTTACTACAGTATTTGAATTCTGTTAAATTATTTGTTTAGGTAATTATTTTGGAAAGAATTTAAACTTTCCTCAAAATTAATCTCGCATTTTTTCCCGCCCATGGTTATGAATTTTCGAATTAGTGAATTTGCCTCAAGTTGGTGAATTTTACCCATTTTGATTTCAGTTATTAAATTTTTTTTTTTCGTTCTTTTTCACAGTTATGAACGACGAAGGAGATTATTGTTTGTTTGCATTGATTTATGCATGTAGTGCTCATGTTACCATGACAATACACTTTTATTGTAAATTTTATAGTTTTGTTAATGCGAGTGAAATATATTGACAGTTTGATACTCGGGCTAACAAGATTATATGATTATATTAATTGCATAACAGTTTTTTTAGATGAAAGAGGTAACTTCTGTTTTATAATACTTTGACATTTTCAATTCTAAAAGCAATACATTTTTTTTCACTTTGAAAAAGTTGTTAAACACGAATTATATATATATAAATATGTATATATATAATGTATGTGTTTATATATGTATGTGTATATATATATATATATATATATATATATATAATTTAACGAAAGTGTTTTGTTGTTTTTTATAATAGAGCTCTTTGATTTAAGTAGTAGATTTTGTTATTTAAATTCCTTAAACTGCATTTACACTTCACGATGAAATCTGCAAAGTTCTCTTATCTTCTTGTCTGCCCCATAATTAATTTTTTTTCTCCTTCGATTAGCAGCTTCACAAATTAATTTGATCAAATACTTCTTGTACTATTTCCCTCTTGTTTAACAGATATCTTTTTATTAAGCTCTGTTGTTAAAAGCCTGATTAAAAAAATAAATAAAATGCTTAACAGAAAACCATTCGGAACTTCACTAGAAGCAAATGACAATCGGTAAATCTTGTTGACGTCGCTCCGATTTTTGAATGGGAGGTGTTTTGCTGATGTAAATTGAAACATTCCTGGCGAAGTAGCTTCTTAATCTTCGCCTCTCTCCGTTTTTTGTTTAGCGGAACTAAATTACTTTGAACTGAATGAAAGCAACTGAGTGAAGAAGGGGGAGGATTGAAGGAATGGGTTGTCTTTCCAAGAAATGAATCGGAAAAATTCACTATTCTCATATGCGGAGAATATTAATGCTTTAAATTGGATTGCTTGTAACTTTTGTGTTTACTGTTTGACAGTTGTTTGTTCCCATTTAACGGCTGTGATATTTCTCTTCTATCTTTTTTTTTTATATTTGAAAGAATAATTTGCTTCCAATGATAGAAATCCTCCGACAGGACGATTTATAATATTGAACTATCGTAATATTCTGTTATAATGTATATTTTTAACGTTTTGGAAAGCATGCATATGGAAACTAATTTACGAAAAACGCCTGTCAGGGTGTAACAATGTTGAAAATTACCGCGTAAAAAATTGTATAAATTTTTATGGGAAAATTGACCAGTTTCTTAGTTTTATTGTAGAGAGAAATGAATTACTTGATTCATAAGCAATGAAATGAAACTTTATTATTTCTGTTTTCCCCGTTATCAGTTGAATTCTATTTTTCTGAATCCGATTATAATCATTTTCATATTCATTTGATTCCATCTCAGTACGCCATTTTTTTTTTTTTTTTTTTTTTTTTTTTGTTAGTGTACTAATCGGTATCGATTCCTTTCGAATATATTAGAAATCCACCTAATCTGCCGCTCTTACCCTATAGCTCATGCAGCAAATACGATTAATCCCCAATTCTTGGCGCTTACCGTTGAAACTGGATGTTTTATTTATCACGTTAAATGTACCTTGGTTAAAGAAGTGAGAATCCGGAATATTGTCGTCCATTAGGCTAGCGTGTAAAACCTGGGAAAAGTCCATCCAAAAATTGTCATTTCATCTTTGAAAATTCCATTCTCAAATTTCAGGTATGAGGGGGAAAAAAATCATTATATAATTAGGAAAGGATAGCACCAGTGAAAAGATACAGAAAGGCTCTCTCAAAAAAAAAAAAAAAAAAAAAAAAAAACTAATCATCCTTGCCCTCAGCTTATGCACCGAACACGATCAATCTCCTATTCGTGGTACTTTTGGTTGGAACTGTCACTGCTCATACAAATTGCCAATAAGGGTAGAGGTCGATCTTAACTCATTCACATTCCTCTGCTATTGTTTCTGGGTCAGTGTTCCTCATATTCAGTGCTCTGTAAATATCCATCCTCGAGATTTTATCGCTGTTCAGTGTTTGCCGTAAAGCATGGCCTCCTCTCCAGAAATCGCAATCTCAAGGCCTGTAATTGGAGCAAACTGGAGTATGCTCGTTTATTCGTCTCTCCTTACAAGGGAAAAGAGTTCCGTTTTACATCCTCCTGTGCCTGACGAAACTTGCTTTATGGATTTATTATGCGGGACCCGAGAAGCCGTTCCGGTGCATTCGTCTTCCCGGGCGACATCGCGCATTAGGGATTGTCTATTGCCGAATGAATATTCAGTTTCTCGTTTGCGTGCCCTCCCTCCACCCCCGATGATAAAGCCACTGCTGGGGATTGGACGCATTAGTTTAAACGCCACCAGATACGTGCCTTGTTTGGGATCGCAGTTTATTTACGCCCTTGCATTTTGCGTCCACGCGGTTATCTGCGACGAACTGTGTCCTTTAATGTTTGAATAATTTTGATGAAGAGTCGCGATCGAGTCTGGTGCCAAGTGCGATAACGTTTGAGAAGTTCGTTAGGGTGTTCCCCCACTTTTCGTTGTGGAAATGTGGCAACACCCCGAGCACTTGAATGTAGCAAAGGATTTGTGCCACAGCAAGGTAACAAAGTTATGCGTGATTGCAAATTGACTTTATTCGAATTCAAATC
The DNA here is from genome assembly GCA_019974015.1 of Nephila pilipes. NCBI lineage: Eukaryota > Metazoa > Arthropoda > Arachnida > Araneae > Nephilidae > Nephila > Nephila pilipes. The sequence goes on along the minus strand of BMAW01042029.1, from coordinate 594,162 downwards.
CCGACTGTCTCGGCTTAATCAGCATATAAGCATAGTTGCCTGTGCATTTGTTTAAGGAGTGATAGCATTGTCATCGCTAACGTCTTTAAAATATTACGCAAGCCTTTCGAATATGTAGACAGTATTGAAAGTTGTTGTTCAAATGAAGGTGGCTTATTGATTTTTATGTAATACTATTTGCTTTGAATCTTTAAATGCAAATGGGTTGCATAGTCGTCAAAAATTACTATTTTACAAGTATTTCTTGTTAAGTAAATTAATGTTAGGAGTTTATGAATTTATGTTATGGTGTGCAGAAAATGTTAATGGCATGTTATAATTTGAATTATCACTATTTGTGCGGTTTTTTTTCCCTGAATAAATTGTAAACATTTAAAATTATGTCTTGACCCATTTTTAAAACAATTTACAGATAAAATGATAGTATACTTTATGATCATTTTTTTTTTTTTTGAAATTTATTATGTAATCAAAAATAAAAACTTAAATAAAAAGAAACAAGTTAGGAAATTATTTCAGTAATTAAAATTTTAACAATATGTTAAAGTTTCCAATGAAAAAGAAGACCTACATCAATATTATTTCTAAAATTAAAAAAAAAAAAAACGTACAAAATATACACAATTTTAGTAAAAACAATAATTTGAAATTCATAGAAGGAACTGATCTAAAAATTTATCTCTCTCTATTAGCCAAAATTAAAATAAAAAATTTTATATGTAACAAAACTAAAAAGTTAAATAATTATTAAAGAAAACTATCAATAAAAATAGACAAAAATATACCTATATACACACACATATATTTCGTACACATTCGTAAATATGTATGCTTTGGCAAAAATTATGTATCTATTATTTTAATTTGTCTTGATCATTTTAAGCGTTTATTAATAATAATATAGAGTTACTTTCTGTATTGTATAACTAGTAATTAACTTCGTATAATTAATATTTTAGTTCATTGCAATTTACTAAATTATTATTTCTTTTTATATAATTGATAATAATATTCTAAATATAAAAATATATAAACAGATACTCCAGAAAGGTATTTTATGAATAAGAAATGTAAAATTACCTTTCTTTTCATAATTATTGTTTCATAATTGTTCTTTTCATAATTATTAATTATTTTATTGTTTATGATTATCAGTGTTGTGTCTGAATAATATTTCGTATTTACTATAATTAGTTTGAATAAGAATGAAATATGTAGAATAAAAAGATAAATTAGGTTTATCTTCAGAAGGCTTACTGTAATTCAAAACAAGTAGATCATCAATATTATGTATAAATAATAAAATTATCTCTGTCAATATAATTATGTTTTTAAAAATGTAAATAGATAATAGCCAAACTATTACTTACTGGTCCTTCTTGTGAAATAGTCTTAGTTTGTTTACTTTTTTATCTTTGTAATTGATATAATTTTCTCTAAGTACAATATTAATTAAAGATTTATATATATATATATATATATATATATATATATATATATATATTTCTTTAAATATATAAAAATATCTTAACTAGATAATCAATGTCTATCGAATAAAAGATCTTCAAAAATTATGTGCGTGTGTGTCATATATATATAATGCTTGTGAATGGGGAATATCAAGTTTCATTTTTATTCATTGACGTCATTCTTTATTTTATAAGAAAATATTTACTTATTCTTAAATTTTATTAGGCGAAATCTATACTGTTGAAAAAGTTTATTAATTTGGCTCTTGCTGACTATAGTTTTTTTTTATTTTATTACTTAACCCTCGGAATCTTTATTTAAACTTAAAAAATTATTTTTTGGAACACAATAGCAGCCACATTCAGTTTGTCTGCCTTTTTAAATTTAATTAAATTAGATGATTGATTTTGTGAATCCTCACTCGATCATATTTGACATAATCAGTGGTATGCCTAATTAAGCACTTCATGCCAGTTTCCACTTTTGAATAATCTTTTTTTTTTTTAAAAAAAAAAAAAAAAGTTGGGAGAGATAAAGTTGAATGGATTATTCTTGGTTAGTTTCAGTAAAATTGATTTGTTGAAAATTGAACTTCATGGGATCTAGATTTAAAGGAGAGATGAAAGTTAAAATGCTAGAAAAACCGGAAATGTTGACTGTTAAATTATTTTCTCTTTCTATTTATTTACTTTTGTATAGCTATGTAAAGTAGTTGTTTTCATTGCAGCGTTTTTTTAATAAGTCATTATAGAGTGTAATGTAATTTAATATGAAGGTAAATGTACATATTTTTTTATTTTCAGGCAACTGTTGCATTTAAAAAGAAAATTAATTTCAGCATATATTTTTAGTTGTAACAAAAACAATTTTTCTGGTTTTCTCCATTTTATAATTCTGTTGAGAACAACAGAGAATATTTATAAAGAATACAAAATTTTTATCGCTGCTTCATCACTCATATTACACTGCAATATTGATTTTTTTTTATAATAACTTCCCCCCCCCCAAATAAAAATGAAAAATTCATGAAAAAATACTTTTCACTGAATCTCTTTTGCATTTTATCATCTATTGTATAATTGTTTTCATACATTAAATAAGTTATTGTAATTAATTCTTGAATAGCTTACGGTGCTTATTTATTTTAACCAAATTTAATTTATAAAAAAAATAAAAAAGATAGTCACCGTCTTTCTCTCTCTTTTTTTTTAAAGCAAAGAAATCGTCATATATATTTTTTTCCTCTTCCGTGTTTCTCTTCCTTACTATCTGATCATTTTTTCCCTTGCAAATTCTGTAATTAGTTTTTAATCCGGTAGCCTGCTTATTTAATTAAAAGACTCGGAAGAAAAGGATCGCACATAGGTAATTGTGGGAAGGGAATTATGAATTATCATTAAGTATATTTTTTTCTGTCTCCCTATGTTAGTAATTATCTGGCGCCTTTGATAGCATTTAATTATTTGCTTCGGCAAGTTTTTTTTGTCGCATGCATGTGCGGAAAGAAACTTTCCCGCTCCCCTTCCCCTTCTTCTGAGTAATGATTGAGTAAACTGAAGTTGGGCAAATATATTTGGTATTATTACCCTTATTTCCAATTGAAGAAGCAGGAATGTGGAAAAAAAAGTTTTCGTTACGTAAATATATAAATTTTTTAAAATTCACATTTAAGTACATATTTAGCTATTATGCTTTTAATTTAATAGATGTAAAACGTTCCTAGTGAATTTCTTTATTTTCGTTCGATAATATATGTATATAATTTCAAAATGTCTGAATTCCGAATTAATTGGATTTTCATATATTTGTATGCATGTATTCCTATGCCCATAGTGAAAACTTAGTGGCCGCAGTAGCCTATTGGTCATGGTTTTGGATTCGTGGCCAGCGGTTTTCGTTCAATCGTGGGTTCGAACCTTGGTTGCTGAAGACCGCCGTGTAGCCAGAGCTGATGCACTTAAATCTGTTCGGGCCCAAAGTTCTCCTGTTGGCGTGGTGTAAAAGTTTGGAGAGGAGGTGCCAGCTCAGATATCCTCGTCACTTGACTGAGGTTCAAAGTTACGAGGTCGTCGCCAATAGCCCATGTGTTGCTTCTAGTGCGACGTTAATTAAAAAAAAAAAAAAAAAAAACGAAAATGGAACTCTTTAAAGTATTTAATGCTTAACATTTGTTAATTTTTAGAGACTTAGATTCATCTGATTATATATATATATATATATATATATATATATATATATATATATATATATATATATATATATATATATATACTATATACTGTAAGAAAGAATAATTTAAAATAATTAAAAGACAAAACCAAGAAAAGAAATGTAACAATGAAAAAAAAATAAAAGAAAAATATGAGACATGTTTTAAATATAATAATATATATTAAAATATGGATATATATTTATAGCATATATATATATATATATATATATATATATATATATATATATATATATATATATATATATATACTCTATAAATATATTGCGATGTAAGAACGTTTTAAGTATTTTGAATAAGTATTTGTATTTTACTTAGGAATTAAATGTGAAAAACTCAAGGAAACGGAATGGAGTAGAATGATGGCATTGGTATACTATTCCCCCAATGTTTGGTTCCCTAAAATGAATAATTCATTTAGAATTGGTAATTTAGAATGATTATAATTCAATAGCTCACATTAGGAAATAATGCAAATCGCTTAAAATTAGTGTGTATTTGAAAAGAATCCATTTAAAACTGTCAATAATAACATCAGCATTTTTATTATTAGAATTTTTTTTATTAAAAGCATTTACTATATGCATTTTAGTTTGAGAATCGTAGAAATCTTGAAGAAATCGGAACGAATGGAATCGGGAATAGAAAAAGATATCAATTTGAAGTCATTAGTGTCTCCCCCCTCCCGCACACACACTTTTTCTGACTTTTTTCCCTCCTTTTATTACGTTTAAAATTTTTCAAATTTTGAGATGATTCTTGAGCTTATAATTGATAGTAACATTGATCTGCCATTGATTATATTTATGTTTTTGAATGTTAAAATGCATATGTGCTTGCGCGCGCGTTTTCAAATTTTAAATGGGGAGGCATTTATTTTTCTAGTTATATCGTAAGTCATAAATATTTACTCAATTGTGATTCAAGATTCAAATATCTGATTAATTTCGTATTTTGGTTCTACTCATAAATCGAATAATACATATTTTTTAAGTATGGGTAATTGAATAATTTAGCACCAATGATTTATAAGGACATTAATTTAAAATAACCCAAATCGGAGTAATGGAATTGAAGCATTTGAACGTGAAGTGTTTTATTATATTACATTTTCAGTTGATTGGTTCAAACTCATCAAAAACTGAGCTTTCAGTCGTAGTTTCAGTTTTTGATGATACTTAAAATTTTGCAACTGTTTTTTACATGTCTTGAGGTACAAATTGCGATTCGCATTTAATACATCTAAAATGATGTCACCCCTTTTTAATATTTTACCAATCCATAGGATTTATTTTTTAAAAAGATGACATTGCTTTCGAACATATGGATGTTTTACTGTTATCTAACAATTAATGAATAAGCTTCTTTTTTAGTATCGTCTTTGAATTACTCTTTTTAGGTTAAAGCTTTTACATATTTTAACATTGAACGAATTCAGTATATTTTTATACCATCAGCTGCTTTCCTATTTAAATATTTTTGAAAGTTACTTAAGAGCTCTTTATTTATTTAACATTTTGTGAATATTTTATTTTAAAATTTATTAACTTTTTTCGATGTAGATGGGAGAAAAATATTTTTACGGTTCTACTTCTATATATATCTGAATTTTTTCATTTATTTCAAACATGTCTTTTTCAAATGGAATGCAGGAAACTGATGTGTCTCATTGCCAAAAAATAAGTAAATAACATAGATACTTTGATTCTGTATTTTCATCATTGCAAAAATAGTTTGAAGATAACATCTTCGACTTTATTTCATGATGGAATCTTCCCCTATACGTTTTCCCTACCGCTATCATTACATAAATTGAAAATGTGAGCAACGAAAGCTTGTATATATCTTGAGATTAAGATTGATTCAGAATTTAAACTTTTTGAAAAATTCATTATTTCCTTTTTTTTAATATTATATATATATATATATATATATATATATATATATATATATATATAAATAAAAATTATATAAATCGATTTACAAATTTCTGAATTTTATGTTAATATTCTCCAGAGTTTTAATAGAAAAATTCTGAAGTTGATGAGTATGAATAAGCTTCTGCAAATTAAATTTATTTTATTTCCATATTTTTAATGGCCAAAATGAAACCTAACATTTCAGTGCCTACGCATTAATATCTGTTCTGCTTAAATATTTTAACAGATACCATTTCAGTGTTGTTTTTTTTAATGTCTATTCGATTGTAGTAATAATTTTAAATATTATTTTTAAACAGGCCTTCTCAAACATACCCTCTTAATTGCATGCTGGTTCCTTTCGCCGAGTTAATAACAAGAATATTTCAATATTTTAAAACCAAAGCATGAAACTAAAAGCCTTAGAGTGTACACTTTTAAAATAAATAATCTCTCCCGTCTCTCAATTTTAAACCCCAAGGATTTTTAATTAGTGTCACCCTCCAACCGTTGCCTGTCACTGATAACAAAGTGTTAGGTCTAAAGTGCAAACGTTTGCGCTTTGCCGTTTACTCACAGCATCACTGCGTCCTTTTAAATTACAGCGCCTGCTCAAACAGGAAAGCGGATGATCCTTGTTGAATTTGCGATTTTATCTGGAGCTCTTAAAATTGCAGTGGGACTTAAAGGGGCGCGTTCGTTTTCTCGTTCTTCTTTAGTTTTCTCCTGCTCGACTTCTAAGTTGTGAAATTAGGCGTTTTAAAATGTCGAGTTGGATGTATACATTTTTAACAGATTTAAAAGCAAACAAGTGCTTAGGGAATGTGTGCTTTTTGAAACAAACAAGGTTGATTTGACATTTCTCGAAAATATCTCGTCTTTGATGAATTTGCTTAATACATTATCCTTAATTCTAAATTCTATCGTTCGACTGACATGTATTTGAAGGTGTATTGTCGTTAGAGGCGACTAAAACGGATACCCAGTGTCTGGGGAGTATAGCCGGGCACTCTGCCCCTGGGAATTGTATCAGAGGGCTTCAGGGGCTTGCCTTTTGGTAAATACGGGCATCATGACTACGAGTTACCCTAGTGATCCTTTTTTTTCCCTTGGAGCTTACTGTCTTTGGTAAACACGGGTTACGCGCCCGTGGGATACCCTAGTGATCCTTCTCTATTTTGGACCATCTTTGTCAACCACTTTTTATCGGCCCTTTCCCCCCCCCCCAACGTTTAGATCACAACTTTACTTTGGTTGGCGCAGCATAGCTACATCTAGTTCGTGGGCCATTTAAATATTCTATCACATGTTACGCTCCCTGTTATTCATTTCTGAGGTCATTAGGTCTAAGCACACAGATATAACAGTCAAATAATGAGGAGACTAATGATTACCTCGACGCATAGCGAGCTAAATCTAACTTCAGTATTTATGATCAATGTTATAAGGTACTTGGGTCCGAGTGAGTTGACTTGCGATGACTAGGAATTCGAGCGGTTTAACTTTCCAACCTCTCATATTTAATTTGGCTTCGCTTACACCTACGTTTCTTCTATTCATTTCAGTACAATTCTTTAGTTCCAAACTTTGCAGAAATTGGATCTAGACTTTATTTTATGCAATTCACTGTATAAAAAGTCTCCAAGGTGAGTGAAAAGAAATAGCGGATTGACCAGCATTACAGTGTGTCTTTTTTTTTTAAGGCTGACTATTCCCAGTGTTAAAGAATGGGACATAAAATTAATATATTTTTTAAGATTCAAGGATGATCAATTTTAAGGATATTTCGGCTTCATAATCTTCGTAAGATCATATTTTTTTTTATATTACTCATTTCTTTTTAATTCAATCTTTATTTTTCCACCCATGCTAAATTGATATTTAACTTTTACAAACGTGTAGAATTACATATTAGTAAAACATTTCAAGGTTTTAAAGATGCAGTATGGCAAGATGAATTATAAACGACACGAATTTATTTTGCCAATTTCGTGCCCCCTCCCACGAAGACAGCCTTTGGGCTGAAATTGCGAATTAATAGCAGAAAGGTCACGGCGTAAAATTGTTATTCAGCCCACTCTGGCATTGCGTGATAGTTTGGGGGGTATCATGCTAGAGTAGTCCTCACTGTTTACCCGCGGTTCACAATTACAAGTTCAATTGACGATATTATTGAAATATAATCTAGTTAGAATACTGTCTTGATATAATATTTATCTATTCAACCTTTTCTTTTCGTGGATTTATGTATTTGAATATGTATATATATTGAAATAATTTAATTCTTAGTCTCTATTTGTATTTCATTAATGCAATATAAAACATTTTCCGTAGCTGTTTTTTTTTTTTTTTTCCCTTAAATGTTTGATTACTTGAATGATTTTTTAACTAGAATGTTATCTTGTTGGTAAGTAGTGTAAAAAACTAACAAACCATTCATTGTGAAGTATATTTTAAGGAATTTTTTTTATCTTATTTATATTTAAAAGATTTTATTTATGATATATTAAATTAACGTAATACTTCATGAAATATGTGTTTTATCAGATTTTCCTAAACTTAAATCCTAAACACTTTACGGGTCATAATTTGTGTCTCATGTAAAACTGGAGAATGAACTGATTAAATTAATCCTCTCAAAATAGTTTTTATTGGACTGCCGCTGGTGCTAAAAATGAGGTGACACTCTGCACTCAAATTTTCCGTCACAGGCCGTCCAGTCTTGGCAGAACGAAATTTATAGCGTGCTTTCCTTTAAAAATGATAACTTTGTAACACCTTTCAACTGGATCTGCTGGACAAACTGAATTTATTTACTTTCCTTAGACCAGAAACTCTGCAAACTGTTGACTTTTATTTGATGGCCAGCATTTTATATCTTCCGAATCCTAAGTGATTAAATCAATGCTCGGAAATATCTTCTGAAAGTCCTGATTACTTTTTTTCCCCTCCGCCATATATATATAAATAGGGAGAGACTGCAAGTCCGTGATCCTTCTACCTCTATCCATCCATGTCCGGCGTCATTTGCTGTTAAAAGCATTCCCGTGTCCGTGGCCACTTTTTGACAACGCAACACTTGCTGACAGTTCTGTGCTCTGGGAGAAGGGGAATTTTATGGAAGTAAGTGGGATGTTAGGATCGAGGGGAGCCAAATCTTATTTACAACCCCTGGATGGAGATTGAAGAGTGTTTTCGAAAGATAAGGAGAAGAAAAATGTATTTTATCAACTTTTCCGAATTTGCTACTTGTTAGGTTTTAAGACCCTTTTTCCAGAATCACTTTCACACCCACGTTAACTTGGAGAGATGGATGTTATAGTTGTGCGCGTGCGATTAGTTTATAGAAAATTTAAAATGGCTTGGCGGGTGAGGGGGGGGGGATTTCCCTTTGTTTAGAAATTGTTTAAAGAGAGAGAGAGATCCTTTGATTCTTTTTAATTCACTTATTTAAATTTTCCGATTTAGCTTTTGCTCTAAGGGTTGTGTTGTTTGTTAATGTAAAATATACGCTTTAAAGGGTTTCAGGGTTGTTAAACTTCAAATTCTTCGATTCTTTTTCCCCCAGAAAAAAAAAAAATCTATGCTATTCATCATTTTATGCTGAACGTTTTGATACTAACCATTTATTCCATGTCATCCGTTCAAAGGTTATTCAAACAATTGTACAGCACGTTTTCATAAAATCAGTTTTTAAATGGACATGCCACGCCTACGTATTTTCGAATTTGATGCGTGTTTCAAGTTCATTTAGTTAATAAGTCACATTAAATTTCTTTTTAACACTGGGATAAATTAGAGGAAAGCTTGGCTAGATGAGCTGCCAAAATAAAATCTGTATTTGTTAGTCTTGAAATTTTGTCCAAAGTCGAGAGTGGCTGAAGTCTTCAATTTTTAGACTGACTCAAATCAGGCCACCATTTACAATGATAAACTTAAATTACTTACTATAATTTTAGAGAAATCTGACATAAAAATATTTTGAAATTTAGGGTTTTTTCAAATGTAAGGAAATGATAAACTTCTAATCCAAACTTTAAAAATAAAATAATAATAATAATAATAATAAAAGAATGAGAAATCATTTCTGAGGCTGTCGGAGCAAACAGAAGGGAAATTGTATCATTCTTGAGCGTTTTAATACGCAAGTTTCAAAAATTAATTTTACAATTTTGATTGCAAAAACTTCAAATGCGTTTTTCACAGTTTGGGTATTTTTTCACTTACGCGCAATATATTTCAAAAACTATTATACTTAGACAATTAAAATTTTGTAGGTATAGTAAGTATAATACACTCTTTAAACTGTATCTAAATGTATCGTCATATATTTATTATTTTACAAAAGTAAGAAAATATTTAATTTTTTGGAATTTTTAAAAGTTTGAAATATTTTATTTTTTAAAAAAATATTTTCCGAACCTTCATTTCATTTGTGATAGTTACACATCAAAAAAAGGTATATTTGACTTTATAAATAAATTTATTGTTAGTCATTAGGACCATTTGTGTACAAAAATATCGCGGTGAAACGTACTCAAATTTCCTAAAAGAAAATTTTATGATATTCCTGGGCTCATAATATAAAAAAATTAAGAATATATTTTAACTATTTTACATGTTTTAGAAAATTCATTCCTTTATAAAGTATGCGTAAAAACATCAAAGTAATTAATTTTAATTTCAAGGAATTATAACTAGTCAAAAATTGTGTGCGTTTTCAGCGGTCGAGATAAATCTCAACATCTCTGAAACGCCTTAGTGAAGATTTGAAATAATGAATTTTTATTTAATTGGATATTATTGGAGATGTTTAGTAATTGGAGTATTGCAATTGTATTTCTGCGATCGGTTTTTAAAGTTCAGCTTGCAGTTATTTAGTATCTTATTAGTGTTTTTTTTTTTTTTTTTTTTTTTATGCATGAGGTAGTAGGGGGGGGGTATAACTATAATAACATACTGTTGTATATATTTATTTCTGTTAGATAAGTTTCAGTCAACTCTTTGTTTCCTTTACTGTCAGATAAAAATTTATTTATTCTATATGTCACTTACAATCTTGCAGCCCTTTTCCTGTGTAAAATCATCCGAACAATTGTGGCTCGAAGACCATCTGAATCGTTCTTTTTGGAATGCTTATTCTTAACAAATTAAATAAAATATATCGACTGAACCACAGAGATCGGCAATTTATTGCGCGCAGAAGTTTGTTGGTGACGAGCCAAAAAGAAAAAAAATATATGATTAAACTTTCCGATACTTGACTTCCTCTCTACTTATAAAATCTTATTTGTGAGCATTTTTTTTTTTTTTTTTTTTTTTTTCTTCTTTATGTTTCTTATTTTCATAAGCTAACTGAAACGATAAAGTTTCATTACTGCTAATTTTTTTTTGTTCGAAAAATGATTAGATTACCTACTTTTTTGTATCCTGCTAATAAGTAAAATCGGTTGGACTTTTTAATTTCTCGGTATCTTTTGCTCTTCTGACGGTGATTCATCTTCGGTAATTATTTTTGGATTCGCGATATTTTCTGGCGTTTATTTTATCGCGTGTTGTTTTTGGATGATGTTTAATTTGAAAAAATATCCTTTTCCATTCTTAAATCTTGTGTTTGGCTCGTGTCCCATGAGCTCTCAGTACCACAAATTTCAATTAACCGACCATTCTTTAATTGATAGGAAGTTCGTTTCATGATTGTCTTGATAAAGATAAGTTTTATACATTGTATAATATTGTTATATTATTCATAACAATGTTATGTAATGTATAAAACTACCCAAAAATCACTGTTTTCGTGAAAATTTTCGAAAGTTTCTTAATTACTTTTTTTTATTGAAACCCACATATTTACCATTTCAAAAATGCTTTGCATTTTTTCTATAATAGTTAATTAATGCATTAATGTAAGTATATAATATTTTAAACGTTAAAATCTTTATTTGCATTTTCTAGAAAACTGGGATTTTAATTTAATTTTTTTTTTTTTTTTTTGTGAAAATTCTCATTTTTATAAAGTATCATACTTCAAATGACATTTTACCACAGTGTTTTATTTTATAGGTATGTGTGAACCTTAAACATAACTTTTATTTAAGCTGTTTTTATTTTAAAAGTTTTTTTTTTTTTTTTTTTTTTAATTCCTGAAGAGTTATGTTGTGTTCTATAAGTTTCGTATTACTCAGTAATTTAAGAGATAACTGTTTTTTTTTTTTTTTTTTTTTCCTTCAACCTAGATATATGTAATTAAATATGTTGTTGAGATATATTATCAAATTTGTTGTATGAACTTTAGCTAACTAAGTATTAATTTTTACTACCATAAACAAATATGGCCAAATTTGAAAAATTAAAAACAAGCTCATTAAAAACACTTTTAATTTAATTTTATTCCATTGTAACTAAAACGTGAGCTTCAAAAAAAAAAAAAAATACTAAAATACTTTTCATTAAAGTTGGCATGTAGCTGGCCTTGTTTCTGCACAACCGCGTGTTCAAATCCTGATTCCATTGAGGACTCATTATGTGGGCTGATGCACGGAAAATCTGTTAAAGTCTCACGTTGAAGTGAAAGTGTAAAGAAAACGGGATGGCCTTCAGTGTCGTTCTCATCCTTGATCGTATTTCGAAATTCGAATCCGTCGTCAGGCTTTCGTTTGCTTCCAAATGCGACATTTGAAGCAATCAATTTCTTATGGGAGGGCGTACTCGTACTTACGTTAGTCGGTATTGACACCTTTAGATTAAATCGTTCTTTTAAATTTACATCGAGTCAATTCAAGTTGCTAATGTTGCGTTTCAAATCTCTCTTATCATTCCTTTTCCTATGTAACTCTTCGCTCGTTGTATATAGTATACGTGTATAATTCAAGATCGTTCTTTGTGTATTCGTAATATAGTTATATCATTGTATATAAATTTTAAAGAATTCTTTGGACACGAATCGTAAAACTATTTTTATCCCTCGATCCTTCATTTATTTTCCAAGTACTCGAAACTTTAAAAAAAAAACAACACAAAACCACACGCTCTTCAGTCAGTTTGCATTTTATATCATTCTAATGTTTCTTTAACAATCCTTTCGTGATGTAACGAGTTTGTTAGAATATATATGCTAATTAAAGTTTTAAAACTATTTTCCTTCAATCAAATGAAGGCATAAATATGTATGAAGGCGCATGTATTTATCCATCCTTGGAATTTGACAGATGTTTTCAAAAATATTTTTTATTCATTATTTATTTCATCTTTTTTAAATTAAGTAAAGTTCAAAAGTAAACGCTAATAGAAAATAAATTACCTTCTCCAACCCCCACCTCTGTTTTTTTTAACATATTTATCTAAGTGGTGAATAATCAAAACATACATACATTGAAATCTGCTATAATGAGTTCGCAAATTTTTAAAACTAATAATTTTGATAAGTATATTTTGAAAAAAGTGTATTAAATTTTGCGCATCAGAAAGATTTACTTCATTCCAGTTCCTTTGTAAACACTCAGCGTTGTTTTTTTAATACTCTATTGACGTGCAAAAGAAAATCCATTGTTTTGTTCTCTATGTCGACGTACTCAAACCCTCTAATCGCGTATAGCAATAGCTTATTGTCGCATTGTATTGGTTTTCTATTCTTCATCGGATTAAAGCATCCGAGTTTGCGTAATTAAAAAAAAACAACTCGCCTCTCCCATTAACATCGTTCGACCCTGAATCCACAGATCGTTTACTGCAGGTCCTAATATCTCCTTTTTCCTAATCCTATTTCCAGGCGAGGGAAAGGAGAACAGTAGAACGAATTCTATGAATCTAAGAATATGTATTGCTGATCCTTGATCCATTCTTTGTATTGTTTTCTGAACTGTCGTTCACTTCAGCTTTGTTTATTTCTTCTCTTTTGTTATTTATTATTTTGAGGTTTTGTTTTCCTTTTTGCTGGTTGCTCTTTACGAAGAGTGTTGGACAAAGACCAGCTTGTACTGAAAACGTCAGAGATTACGAAGGTAGAGATTTAGGGACTAAGATTTCTTATATTATTCTTATTTTTTATCTATCACTTGAACCTTCTTTCCCCTTCTCCCCACCTCTTTTTTTTTCTCCTATGGTCCAAAGAATGGTCGTGAAAAGCTCTTTTCTTTGATGATGTGAAACATTTTTTTGCGACGTACTTTTTTTTCTTAAAGGTAGCTTTATGTACTGGAAAAATGCTTCCAGGCATTAGGTCTGTATTTTTTTTTTTTTTATCTACTTTCTGTGTATGCATTCTTATTCCCCACCCCTCCTCCATTAATTATTAATGACTTCTCAAACCCGCGTGACTGAGTGTGTCCTATGTAATTTATTCGTCGTAAAAAATCGTCTGGAAAAAAAGTTTGAAAAATAGTTTAGATTAAAGATCTTTTGTATTTTTTGGACACAATGTAGACTTTCCTATCTCGAGCAGGAAAGTTTATAACAAATATGTTTAGCATTTGATTGTTTTTTTGGTCGATATAGGTGTAAACAAATTCAGACGTTGTCAGGCCTAACATATTTTATGTTCGTTATAGTTACCATTATTGAATCGTGATTTTTCAAATAGAAATTATTTTCACAGTTTCGAAAAAAAATTAATTTTATTGTTCTATTCAAATCTCCTTGTTTTTAACATAACTTTTTTTAAGTATCTAGATTATATATTTTAATCGCTATTTATGAAATATTATTTAATATTTTTTTTGATAACACTATTAAAATACGCTATAATCTTTTTTAATCTTCATTTACTTAGTTATTTATTCTTAAATTCATTCTCTCTGTTTCGTATTGATGTATGTTAATTATTCCTTTTTTTTTTTTTTTTCACAGTACAACTTGACTTTGTTGGCATCAGATACGTTATTCGAAAACAGTACATGATTATCATAAGTAAAGGATACGATTTGCCACCCAAATTTGTCAATCTTTGTATCAACTCATATCTGGAAGAAGATTCCGATGGGCTTCCAAAAGAATTCTCAAGGTGAAGCAATACATAACGATTTTATGATAATTCTTGTTTTCTAATCATATCCTTAAAAAAACTTTAATAGTTCATTGAAAAATTGATAGAGTAGAAATCGATTTAATTGTGGGGTCTTTTATATGTTGTTCTAACTATAAAAATATGTCTACAAGTATTTTCTGGATATAGGAAAGTAACATGAACAATTATTTTTACCCATACTTATCGTTTAATCAATTTTTTTCCGTCTTATTTGTGTGACAATATGTATGTGTGTTTTCATGTTTTAAATCTATTCCACTGGGTTTTCCATAAAACGCAAGCTTATTAATGTTATTAAGAAAAAATCTCTGGAAGAGGAAAAAACATCAGTTTAATTATTTTATTTTCATCAGAGTGTAGATGTTTCTTTTCTGTCTTATTCTGAGTTCTTTCCTTAATGCCACGTTTATATTACTATTATTCTCTCCCCTAAAGTAGGCGGTAGCCTAGTGATCAGTTTCCGATTCAGCGGCGTTTTTCTCGTTGGGGGGTTCAGTCTGGTGCAAAGACCTGCAGCGGGCTGATGCACTTCTAAAATCCAAGTCCTCCTGGTCGTGAGTGTTGAAGTTGGGAGATGGGGTGCCAGTTCAGGTGTCTCCTTCTCCTCTCTTGGCCAGGTTCAAAATTCGAGGTCTCGTCATATACCCTCGTGTTGCTGCTCTTGAATAATAAAAACTAAGCTGTTCACATTAATTATTTGCTCTAGAGATTTAAGCCACTAAACTAATTTCTATTATTTCGAATTTTGAATTTATTAGAAAGCGCTATTTAAAACATATTTGTTATAGGAGAAATCAAGATAAGTATAAATTTGATCTCTTAAATTTAACAACATTTTTACTGGCCTCTAGACATATGAACGTATTACTGGGACCCATGATATTTATTCAGTCGATAATGTGGTTTTTCCTCCGTAGTGTGATTACAGTTACGATAAAAATTAGCTCATTTCAAATTTTTAAAAATTCCTGCGCGCGATATGAGACTTGAATTAACTTGAAGCCAGTATGGTTTTTTTTATCCAAAGATTATCGAGAGAAGAGGTTTGCCCCAGCTGTTGTGGGAGCTAGTTAATTATCACACTTTGCTAATTCTTAGCTAGAGTAAACGATCCCACAAAACCGTTCGATGGGTGTCCGCAAGATTCTGAATTATAATTTTAATTAACTTTTAAGTACTAACTGCTACGTGCCCGAGCATACGTAATAAGTTAAAACTCATTAATGAAACGCTGAACGATAAATATTTTTTATGCCTCATTATGACAAAAATGGAAGACAGCGTGCCAAATTAGCTCTCATAGTTTTTTTTTCCACCCCACCTTTCCTCTTCCTCTCATCCCACTTTTACAATTTCATTCTGTTCCTTTCTGCTGTCATTTCGTCGAGATTATTAAATCTTTTCCCGTCCTTCTTTAAAAGGAACGTTTTTATCTTCTTTTCCCGCAAAACCCCCAAGAAACTGGCAAATCTTTCTCGGAATCCATCTCGCAAATCGCTTTCAACTTAACCCAACACACACGCGCCTCGGTGCGGGCATCATTAACTAGCTCTTTTGAATGCCCATCGTTAATAACTGCTGGGACGGCGAGTAATGAACATTAATCTATGGAATCTCTTATTCCCTATCTAGTGGGTTCAACTGCTCTGCATCAATCTTCGCGAGAAGTTCGTTCCCCCACTCTACTTTTATCGAAACACAAAGTTTTAAAGTTCATTCTCTCTCTCTCTCTCGTTATATTTATTGCCCATTGTTGTTTTCCCAGCCTTTCAGTTTCGATTGTCTGCCTGTGACTGATGTCTTCCTGCCGAGCGGCTTGAAGACAATTGTATTATTTTCGCCTGGGAACTGTTTGTTTTGTTAAGTCCCCTGACGTTTAAGGATTGAGACGGGTTTTGTGCAAAGTTGGGGGGGGGGGATTTTTGCGTGGGTATTATTTTAAATCTCACATTGGGGAATATTTACCTACCCGTTTGTTTTATGAAGTTCGTGGCGTCAGCACAAGGGACACTTTTTTTTTACCCCTTCTGTCTTCTTGGAAATGGAACACAATATTTAGATCGTCTTTTAAATAAAATTTTAAAGGTGGAGGCGGAAACCCATAATACAGCTATAGTGGTAGTTTTTTTTTAAAGTCAAATTGTAGTATATGTTTAGTTGGTGGCTCTAAGAAGTTTTGGAATTGAATATAAGTAAGAATATTCTGTCATATTTTTATTTTATTTATTTAAGTAATAAGTATGCGTGTGTAAAAGATCATTAATAATTTAATTTTAAAAAAAATTGCGAAAATTTTTCTCCGCTTCTTAAAGCTTTTCACCTCTAAAGCAAACATTAGATAAATAGTTAGATAATTTTTACCAAAAGAATTTTAAAAAAACCTGAACAGTCCTCGTTTAGAGATATACTTATTTTTTTCTATCGTGTTTATTGACATGGGGTATTTTAATGCGGGACTTATAATTTCCTTTTCATGATATGTAATTATTTTATGCAAAACATATTAATTTATATATATATACACTATCATTTTTTTTACAGTCATTTAAAATAACTTTTTCCTTTAGGTTCATTCGTGTATGTATCGTAATCGAATCGTTTTATACATATCATGTGTTCTAAAATACAATTTTAAATTAGATGAACATAGCTGGTTGTGATTCATGATTGTTAAGATGCCCTCGTAAAACTTTTTCTCGTTTATTAAATTGCGCCCTAAACTGTTCTTCTTGTTTAGTTTATAGTGTTCAGACATTTGTCTTGCTTGAAACTTGACTAAAAATCCCTGCTTGACCAAGTTGACCCAAAAGTTTGTTTCTCTGCCAGTCAGGGACAGTAGTAAAAAAAATACTTTTACAGAGAAAATTTTCTTAATGTCATTGAAAATCTCGTGACCTTTTGGAAGGGTTCCAGAATTATTATATTAAGGCAATGTACGTTTTATGCTTGAAATATTGGCATGAGAATGTTGCTGCTGTTTTGAATTTTCTTGTCAATTACTTACAGCAAACGAAAAGCAGAACACTTTCATTTTTTATGACTGGTTTGATTTGGTATTTATATCGAGATTATTTAAATAAAATATGTATTTTATTCTTATAAATACCATTGCAATTATCAAAGCATTGTTCCGAGTAGTATTTTGAGAAACATTCTTTAATTGACGTAAAATTTTATTTTAATTTTTATTTAAATGTTTTCTGTATTTTATTAAACTCTCAATGGGCAATTGAAATCATTTTGCAATATATTTCCGTTTTATGAGAATCTCATTAATTATTGGTACATTGATGATTTTTAATTAGGTATCCCTTTTTTATTAATTAAATTGATAAACACTTATAAAACTTATAAAATTAACAACTATGAAAGTTGCATTTGAATTTTTTTGCATTCTTTGAATTTATCTTTTACTCTTTTTTTACTTTCAAATTCTAGGTTCATGCTACTGATGGCGATTTGGATCGTAATTCCGAAATTATTTATTTCCTTACTGGCCAGGGTATTGAAGACAGGGTTGAGAACAGTAAATTTGCTATCAATGATACTTCCGGAGAAATCTATGTTCTTAAACCATTGGACAGAGATTTACCGCATGGTCGCTCGCAATGGCGGTTCACTGTGTATGCCACGGACGAGGGTGGAAAAGGTCTTGTTGGTTACGCTGATGTTTTGGTTAACCTTAAAGATATCAATGACAATGCTCCCTTCTTTCCGCAGGCCATATACACTGGAAACGTTACAGAGAATGGAACAGCTGGTAAGTTTTTTGTATGCATCAAAAGCTTGTGGATACAGAAACTAAAAGTATTTGTAAAAATTCTAATTGCAAATTTTGTTTTAAAAGGCTAATTAACAAGTGTAAAAGATAGAAGTAATTAATTGTATTGAACATAACTACCTTTTATTTCCTTTGACGATTTCTGATATCTTTCCTAGTTGTTACAGGTAAATTCTTGTTATTTTGAAATGTTAAAATTTTCGGAAGCTTAATGTCATCAAGAACCGGCTAAGTGTTGGTCGGCCATGAAGCTTTCAACTATTTTGGGCTTACCATCTGTTCTTAATATTCAAGTTTATACTAAATAAGAAATTATATGGCATTAATTTCTTTAGGAAACCTAGACATCAACCTAGTTTATGTTATAAATAATATGACTTGCTGCGATAAATCATGGTATATTGATATCACTCTATTTTTTATTCAAGTATCAAAATATAAAAAAATATTTATGATAGTAATTTAATTGAATATAATATCTTAATGTTGTGTTTGAGAAGAGAGGCTGCATTTATTTCATTTTCATAAACCTTTTATTAGGTATGACAGTGATGACTATGACAGCTACCGATTATGATGACCCTAATGAAGGTTCCAATGCTAAGCTGAAATATACTATTGAACAGAATCAAGTCAATGAAAATCATGAATTGATATTTGCAATTGATCAAGATACCGGTGTCATTACTACTGCTGTGTGCTGCTTAGATCGTGAAGCAATATCGGAGTATACAATAAAAGTAGTTGCTACAGATGGAGGTGGATTGCAAGGTAAGTTTCTGTTTTGTTTAAAAAAAATTACTTAGATTTATAATTAATGTTATCTAAGTGATGTGTTTCTACTGCATAGTAGGAGATAATTGTGTTATTTTTCTATTGGGCTAAGGGGAGTGAAAAGATTTTCATTAAATCTTAGGATTATTTGTATATGATTTTATTAAGCAGTAATAGGTTGTACTCTTTTACCTTAGTTTTGTACATTTGAGTTTTCATTGATTAAACAATTTGTCCACCAAATGCAAACAAGTAAATTTGGTTGGTGCTCAATCTTAAATAATCTTGAATTTATTTTATAAGAAAAAGAAACTAATAATTAAGTATTTTTATTTTTTGTATTATATAGTTTTGTCTGCATGGTGCTGCTCAGTTCTCATACCTTAGTAGTTTGATCATGCATGTAAAAGAAAATGCTTAGAAGTAATGATATAAAACAATATCACAATATGAATTATTAGAATTTTCACAAAAGTAATGCATCAGTTTTTCTGGAAAGGCTGTGATATCTAAAATTATTTAGTATTATAGAATTTTGTATTATCTTATTTTTTTTTAAATCAAGATCTGTTTTTGTATTTCTTTCATTATGATCTATAAATCAAGTATTTTATGAAGGAAATGTATTATAATTTAGAAATAAAATAATAAAATCCATTGAATTTTTATTAGTGTTTTAAAAACTAAATACAATGGTTATTGTCTTTTTCAGGTACTGGTACTGCAACTATAAAAGTCAAGGACATAAATGACATGCCTCCTGTCTTCACTAAGAAGGAGTGGTATGTTCAAGTGGATGAAACTGAAGGTGACGATATTCCTGAACTTCCCATCCTAGTGGTCTCAGTGAAGGATGAAGATTTGCTAGAAACTAATCGTTTTAGTTACAAAGTAATAAACAATACATTTGGTGCAGATAAGTTCACAATGGTTACTAACTCGGATGGAACAGGATCACTCAAAATTGCTAAGGTAATGTTGTTTTAAAATATTGTTTGAAATTTTGTTTTAAGGTAGTTTCTTAAAAAGAAAAAAAAAATAGAGATTTTGGTTGCATTTGTCCATGATTTTATTTTGAAAATAAATGCATATATCGTGAAGGAAATATTGCAGAAAAAAATATTAATTTTGATGAATTGCAATTCTTTTTCTTATCCCAAATTCTCTTGTGGCTAATGAAATCTTATTTTGTAAGCTCCAAAAGGATATTATTTTAGCCATTACAGAATAGCCAATTGTCTTCCTTCTTTCTTTCCAAACATTCATTAAATAAAATGCCTTAAAAATGGAAGAACCTTTGTTCTGAAAGTGACATATAATTTTCATATATTTACCTATAATTTCATATTTTCTAATGTTATATGTATACATAATTAGATCTTTAATTTCTTTAGCCTTTGGATTACGAAGATCCAATGCAGAGATATGGATTTAATGTTACCATTCAAGTCAGCGATCATGGTGGCGAAACATCCAACACATATCATATTGACTATTCAAAAGTTTTTATTAGGCTTATAGATATAAATGACAATCCTCCAGAATTTACAGAACCTATGTTAAAAGCTAGTGTGCAAGAAAATGTTACTATAGGTTTTGTTGTGAAAAAGTTCCATGCTCGAGATCCTGATCAGGCTGGGAAATCTATGGTGAAGTGAGTATTTAAATTTCAGACTTCTTTTCTTTGCAAATTTTTTATCAATAAATGCACTTAAAAAAGTAAATTAATAAAAAAATAATAATTGTTGTAAAGTTAGTAAACAATAAAAGACTGTACTTTCCCTTCTCCCTCTGTCTTTGCTCATAAGTTAATGTGTAGTTTTATTCATATTTTTCTATATAGATTTTTTTATTCATATTCAAGTAAGATATTATTAGATATTTTATATTTGTCTTTTGTGTATATGTTGAAACGAAGTTTTTTAAATTGTTTTGTCTAAGTTTTTGAAAGAACTTGTTTTATTAAAAAATTATCAAGTAATCAATCACATTTTCAGAGCAATTATTCAGTTACTAGCTTTCTGTCCCCACCCTCTTTTATCTACTAAAGACTAAAGAAAAAATATTAAAATATTATGTTAATCTGAGTTGTTGTAATCATATGAAATAATTTATGAAATATCTGTATATGTAAATTGCTATGTCATAAAATTAAAGTTAAGAAATTAGCATTCATCTCGCCCCTTTCCCTTCCATTTCCTTAAAAAAAATACATGCAAGCTTTAGTTGCATTGTCATAAATTTATATACCTTAAATTATCCTATCAGAAACTTTAGATTGTAACATACTTGTATATGTTTATAGATATTCAATTGACCGAACGTCAGATAGAAGGCGACAATTCAAAATTGATCAACAAGGTGTTGTAACCATCCAAAGGTCTTTGGACAGGGAAACTGTGAATCGTCATGATATAAAAATTCTAGCTACTGATGATGGTAAGAATGTGATGTATCTTTCTATGAAAACAATATTTTAAACCCCTATTATTCATAATAATCAAACATGTTTTTGCTTGTGAATTTCTTATTTTTGTGTTCACATATGTCATGTTATTTTTTTAGGCTGTAGTAAGACATTTTTTAATAGTTAATTGTCCTGTTTTTGTTTTTTTTTTTAAATATTTATTTTGATATCCTTTTTGCATTTGAATAGATGACTTTTTAATGTACTGGAAATGATAGCATGAAGATTTTTTTCAAAAAAAGAAGTGGGGAGGAAATGCCCTCTTGTAATGTTTTTTTTTAACATTAAACTTATTTAAGGTATTACTTATTTTTATTTTAGGTGTTCCAACTCGAACAGCTACTGCTACTTTGATAGTTGATGTGATAGATGTTAATGATAATCCACCTCATTTCCGAGAAGACTACCGCCCAGTAGTTATGGAAAATGTAGATCCACCAGTGAAAGTTATAGAACTATTTGCTGATGATCCTGACTTGGCTCCTGAGAAGAAGCCATGGTTCAAGTTTCAATTGGATACAAATGCTGACACTACAATCAAAAATTCTTTTAGAGTAGTTTTTAATAAAGGTATATTTTTTAATTCAATTTTATTAAAGAAATCATTTTCTAAGTAATTACAATGTGTAAAGTTTGTGTTTGTATTCTATACTGAACATTAAATTCTAATTATTCTTTTTAGATGGAGATAATGGAAAAGGCTCAGCTACTGTTTATACTAAAGTGAAATTTGATAGGGAGCAACAAAAGGAATATCATGTACCTATTATAATTGCAGATAGTGGAGTTCCTTCTCTTACCAGCACAAATACACTTACAGTAATAATTGGAGATGAAAATGACAATATTATGCGTCCTGGAGAAAAAGACATTTTTGTTTATAATTATACAGGTTTGTTTTATTTTTTTATTTGAGAATATATACCATGATTAAACTTACATTGGTATTTGCAAACATCTATAATTCATTCTCTGCTGCTTCAAGAAAGTATTATGTTTCAAATTGATCAAGTTTGTAACTTTTTTCTATAAATATTTATACTAATAATCCTGTTTTTCGAATTATGTAGTCCATGAAGTGATTTGCCAAAAATGTATGATATTGCTTCATATATATTTAAAAAGCAGCTCTTCTCTTCCTTCTCAAAAAGGCTGCAGCTATTATACCTTCATCTACTATTAGGAATCTAGAAATGATGTGTTTCCCTCTTGTTGCTTTAAAAAAAGATTTTTCCCCCCTCTTACAGGTGCATCTAAACCAACTAGACCTGTAATGATAGGCAGAGTGCATGTTGAAGATGCGGATGATTGGGATATTCCAGATAAAGTGTTCTATTGGAAAGACAACAACCAACATCCTAATTTTGATTTGGATGTTGAGACTGGTGAGATTTTTATGAAGGATTTGGTTAGTGGAGGAAAATATACTTTGCATTTCACTGTGGTAGATCAAAAACGACATGAGGAAGTTACGGCTCTTGTTACGGTAAAGGTTAAGGAAATACCTGAAGAAGCAGTTTATAGTTCAGGATCGATTAGAATTGCTGGTTAGTTGAACTTCATATTAAATTACAATAAAATAATATGTCAATTTCATTTTAATATTATGTTTCAATATTAAAGTATTAAATAGCTATTATGAAATTTTTAGATGATTTTTTTTTCCTTCTTGTATTTGTAATTTCAAAGAAAAATGATATAACATTTGTTGTCAATTATTTATAATTGGGATACACTTTGTTGAACTCATTTAATTTTGTCAATATATGATTCCTTTAAGCCTTTAGTTATTATAATTTTTTTAAAAATATTTATGGAATTATTAGATCTAAACTATTGTTAAATTCGAAATACGTAATTAAAGAGATTTTTTTTCCCCTCCCACCCTTAATTTAGGTCATTCTGATGAAGATTTTATTCGTATTTGGGATTGGAAAAGTAAAGTCCAAATAGAAAGTAAATACAACAAATTTAGGGATATTTTGGCTAAGCTGTTAAACGTTAAAAAAGAAAATGTTGACATCTTTACTGTTCTCAAGCACCAGGACAATCCACCTATAACTGATATTAGATTTGCCGCTCATGGATCTCCCTATTACAAAGCATCGAAATTGGATGGCTTGATTGCACTGCATAGAAAGAATGTAAGTAAATTTTAAATGAAATTATAGTTTTTAATACAAAGTTTCTGTTGTTGGATTAATAACATTTGTATTAGTAGGCATTGTGTAGTTTGTTATACAAATAAATATGCAATATTTTACTTTTCTCTAACACACTTGTGTTAAGTATGTGGTAATTGTTTTTAGAAAAATTGAGTTATTGATGTTTTCTTGGTTTTTTGATTATAATTTTTTTTCTCAGATTGAATCTATTGTTGGTGTCAATATAACAATGGTAAATATTGATGAGTGCCTTTCCGAAGATACGTGCGAAGATAGCTGTACTAATTATCTTAGAGTCTATGGAGATCACCCTGCTACTGTTAATGCTAATAGAACTTCTTTAGTTGGTGTTCATGCTGAAATACAAGCTGAATGCACAT
Organism: Nephila pilipes; assembly: GCA_019974015.1. Taxonomy (NCBI): domain Eukaryota; kingdom Metazoa; phylum Arthropoda; class Arachnida; order Araneae; family Nephilidae; genus Nephila; species Nephila pilipes. Next base: position 569,954 of record BMAW01042029.1, on the reverse strand, counting down.
GTGGAGCTCGAGACTTTTCTGCTATGGAAACATGTAAAACAAGACCAAAGCCATGTTACAATGATGGAATTTGCTCGGATAAGTTTGGACTAATAAAGTAAGTCTTGTTCCATCATATATAATAATTTATGAAAAGCATATTCACTTGAGGGATAACTATATTTCTAATAATGACAAATGTGATGTAAATTAAAATTACTTTTACTTCAATTATGGAAAATAGAATACAGTAGTACCTCTTTTCTAAAGGCACATCTCTATTTAAGGAACAAAATGTTTGATTTGAGGAGTCTCTCTTATTTGGGGTAACTACTGTATTTTTTTTTTTTTTTTTTTTTTTTTTTTGAATAGTTTAGCCTGCTTGTCTGTCTGATAAGTACTAAAATGTTATACATCTAAGCAATGTTTTACATCATTGCTATAATAGTTATTCAATAAAATATATGTAAAGATCTCAACTTATCCCTAAAAATCCAAACATCAAGTACAATTTTCTAATTTTATTTGAAGTCAAAATTGTGAGTGCTGTCTCTGCCTTGACCTTCTTCTAATTTTATTTGAAGTTAAAATTGTGAGTGCTGTCTCTGCCTTGACCTTCTTTTGAAAAAAAAAAATCTTAACATACATTTTCACTTTTGAAAGATATAAATTTCATAAGTTTCTGTTAGAAAATATTTAAAAGTTATATAATTTCATATAAAAATCTACCTATGAGCCCAAAAATTGAATGTAATAAGTGAAGCTGTTATGTGTTCAATTAAGATGAGATATCTACAGATCACAACATAATCAAAAATAGAGTAAATATCTAGAAAACTGAAGGACCTATTAGGAAATATTGATTTCGCATAATTCTGAAGAAAATGTAAAAAAGACAATTTAAAAAAATCTGTCAAAATGCTTTATTAGATTTATGGTAAACTTAATGTATCATATAATATTCTTAGAGTAGTTTCAATTGAATTTCAATAAAATCACTAAAGTTTGTTATTTTACCAAATGAGTTTGTATTTGCACATGTTGAAATTTAAGCAAATGTTGGATTTGTGACAATATTGTGATATAGTCATGACTTTCATATGTCATGTTTTTATTTTATGTCTTTGAGATTTTTACTTGTATTTAAATCTAGTTTGAAATGAGAAATTGTATTAAATTTTTTGAAAGTGGTCTATTTTCCAAATAAATTATTTTTTGTTTTATTTTTCTAGCTGTACTTGTAGAGAGGGATTCAATGGTCCACAGTGTCAAAAAACCACCCGCCACTTTGGAGGTGAAGGTTTCGCCTGGTTTCCACCTCTGCAGCAATGTGAAACATCCCATTTTCATCTGGAATTTATGACTCAGAGTCCAAATGGCTTGCTTTTATATAATGGTCCCATGTCTGAAGCTGATCATGGTAAAAATATTGTACAGGATTTTTTCTCCTTGGAGTTACAAAATGGTAAACCTCGCCTGCTTATAGATTTTGGATCTGGAACCACTGAAATTGTTGTCAATGTTAAGTCAAGTCTTAGTGACGGTGGATGGCATAAGCTAGATGTGTACTGGGATCGAGAGGTAATATATCTCACTATTTGCATGAACACATTTTGTCATTTGTTAACAATGACAAAATATTTTGATATAGAATTTTCATTCATATTAGTAAAGTTGAGTTGTAATATGGGTCTTGTGAGATTATCATTTGCATTATTTTTTTTAAAAAAATACTGTTTATAGAATTTGATTATAATCAAGGTATACTTTTGATTTGTAGCGTAATGTTAGAAAGTTGTATTCTTTCCATGTTCAGATATACATATTTTTTAATTTAATACAGTATGATTATTATTGTTATAAAATTTAAGTGAACTGTAAATTATTAGTTTAAGGGAGTATAAATATTGGATAAAATAAAGGATGATCATTTGTCTCAAAACAGAATATATAATGTCATTGAAATTTTAATACATGGGTTTAAAAAATTATTTTGCTATAATCTTTTTAATTGTACTTTATTTTTTGTTTATTTACAAATGGATTTATTATGGAATAAATTTTAGATTGTGAATATGGTAGTGGATAACTGTCAAACTGCTCTGAATAGAGATTTAGACCCTCCAGTAGCAGACAGAAGTTCTTGCGAAGGCAACTCTGCTATTAAACCATTCAATGAATTTTTGAATGTGAATGGTCCTTTGCAACTGGGTGGAGTGAAACATCCTGTGTTGTCTACTTATAAATGGAATTTTGCTCACACTAGGAAAGGATTCAATGGTTGTATTAAGAATGTTATCCACAACAGTGAGGTGAGCATTTATATTTTTATATTTCTTTTGATAAACATGTTTTTTTTTTTTTTTTTTTTTTAAACCTTGGGCTTTAAAATTATTTTAACTTCAAATTTGTAATTTTAGGTGTGCAATAGTCATGCTAAGAACAATTTACTTTTTTTTAATTATAACTAAAATTTATATCTGTAAATTGTATTTCAAATCAATAAATAATCGTCCACATGACATCAGTCTTATCACTGCATTAACTGGATGATTTAGACGGATGTATTGCTGAATTTATGAAATAAAAATTCCAGGGTTTTACTTAAAATACATTGATTTATATTTTCTTGAAATCTTAAACATTGCCTTTAATGTATAGATCAATATTAGGATGACCATTGTTGTATATATATTGTAGATGTATGATCTGGCTGGTGTTGGTGAGTCTCAAGATAGTACCATTGGATGCCCTCCTGCCGAAGAAAACTGCTATCCCAATCAATTGGACAAATTTTGCTTACATGGAACTTGTGAAGGAAATTTTACATCTGCAAAATGTGTCTGTTTCCCTGGATATGAAGGAGAACGCTGTGATAAAAGTAAGACACTCCTTAGAATACACTTTTGTGATGTCAATTGTTTCTTTGACTATTTGATATAAATTAATGTTATGTTAAGTATATTATAAAAATATGTTGCAAAGAATAATTATGAAGTCCGTCTCCAATAGCCCTCATCTTGCTTCTAGTGCAACATTAATAAAAACTAAACTAAATCTCCCCACCCCACCCCCTTTTTTTTTGTATGTAGTGGTGTTTTTAATATAGGTGACACTACCCTAGCAATCACACTCTATTTTTGACCCTTCTACTTGTCAACAACTTTTTATCTTTTTTCCAGTTCTTTAAATGTTTAGATAACTGTTATACCTTATTTGGCACAGTATAGCCATATCTGGCTTTTGTGCCATTAAACTTCACAATCACTCACTTGGGTTTTGTTTGTTTCAAAGCTTCATGTCAGTATCAGAATAATTTGTATTTAAAATTTTAATTATATATAGTTTAAATTTTGCAAATATTCCATGAAAAGTCAATTGTCCAGTAATTATTTCTAGACCAAATATAAATATAGTGGGGGAAAAAAGTGTTACATATGAATTATTGTGGTTATTTTAAATTGGTTATCACACATTTTTTTGAAAAAGTATTTTTTTTAATGCATCATGCATAATAAATTTAAAGGTACTTTTTGAGATTCTTGTTCATGAATCGAATAGTGAAATTGCATCTTTAGATTATGTATCAGTTTTATTATGTACAACTAAATTAAAATGTTGAAATTGTTTTAACCATACCATCAAAGTTTTGAATAGTTAGTTAATTAATATGATTTAAAATAGGATATTCAGTGGGAAGTTAATTAAAGCTTTTTTTTTTTTTAAGAAACTCAGGAGAAAATGTTTGAACAAAACAGTTACATTCGATATGCTTTGACATTCAATCCTGGTGAATATTCTAATGAAATACAACTAAGCTTCCGTACTCGTCAAAAGCAAGGAGAGTTATTTCGTGCTACTAGCAAACACGGCAGAGAATACCTTATTTTAGAGGTAAGTTTTCAAACTATTTTATCTATTTTAATCAATATTATTATTAACCAATTTATAATATTCATAACTTCTATCTTTTCTCTTGTGTCTTGCAGATAAGAAATCGTACATTGAGGTTTAGGTTTAACCTTAATCATTTTCGATCAAATGAGCAGGAACTTTGGTTACCTTACGTCAGTGTAAGTGATGGTCAATGGCACACAGTTAAAGTTGAACGTTATGGAAGCACTGCTACTGTTGCTCTTGACGGAGGAGGAGGCAGGCGATATAATGAATTACTAGATCATAAAGATTTGCATCAGGAGTTAGTAATCGATACCAAGAATGTCATTGCTGGAGGTGACGTCCAGTCAGTTGCACCAAATATCAATGTTGTGGATAATGATTTTCAGGAAGGTAATAGTTTATTTTATGAAAATGTTTTGATCGGTTGCTATTAAAAATAGTGTTGGATTAAATTAATAATTTATAATAATTAAGAACATATTGTTCAAGATACTTTTTAAGTTAAAGCCCTAAAGGCCTGTAAAAATTAAGAAATGGACTATTTTTAGTAAATATTTTCTAACATATTTTAATTTTAAAAGGGCTGTAAGGAATATCTGAAACAATGTGATGAACTGGCATGTCCTGAATTACTAATCTTTATTATTATATATAAATTTTAACTTTGTTTCTCAAGACTGATTTGATTTATTTGTTTTGGTTTAGCTATTGTTATTATTAAATTAATGCAACTTTTTCTCAGGTTGCATGAATGATATACGTTTGGATACAAGATATTTGCCTATGGAAAATGGTTCTCAATCTGCTTTCGTATATGAATCGCGGAATGTTAAATCTGGTTGCCCATCTAATAATCCATGCCTCGGTGTATTCTGCCCTCCACCTTTCATATGTGTTGATCTTTGGATGTTATATGAGTGCACGTAAGTTTATTTTCTTTTATGCATTTAAGATATTAAATTAGTATAAGATTATTTCTTAAAAATGCAACAAATCAAATTATTAATTGGTAATTTCAGATTCGTATATTACTTGGATATTTTCTTTAAATGAGACAAATAATTACTTGCCATTACATTTATAATTCTAATTATTAGCTCATTTTCTTAACATCTCTTGTTGCTTATAACAGATGCCCCAAAGGATTTGTTGTAAATCCCGATGGAAAAAGTTGCATTGATGATAACGAGTGTGAATCTCAGCAGCCATGTTTAAATGGTGGCTCCTGCATTAACTTGCCTGATGGTCAAGGGTATGAATGTATTTGTCCCAATGGATACTTTGGAATTCATTGCAATGCTGTGAGAGAAGAGAAAGTAATGCAATTAAGTGTTGCTGCTATGGCTCTCATCATATTTTGCATCTTTGCAGTGCTTGGTAAGTATTGATTTTTAGATACATGTGCAAAATGTAATAAATTAGATTATTTATTTTTGTAATAAATATTTTAATTTTGTCTAATTTCTTTTAATTTCCTTATATGTTATACTTGTACGATGGTATTTATTTAAAATGCTTGTTGTTCTAAAGCTAGAATTAAAATATTCCTAAAATTTTTAAATAATTGTGTTCTTTGAATAATAGTGGAGATGTGATTGTAAATGTGAAGTGGGAGGAGATTGTGAACATTTGACTTTCGTTCAGTGTGCAGAGAAGGAAAAATGGTTTCACCCCCCACCCCCAATCCGCAATTCAACCCATTAAATTAATGTTGAGTGCTAATCCTTAAATTTTAGTAAGCGAATTTCTTTTACAAGGCATAATCTATATTTTGTTTCCCTTTTGCAGTGTTAGCCCTTGTAGTAATTGCCTACTCACGTATCCGCTCTCAGAAACCATATGATCAAAAGGACATAATCGATGATGTGCGAGAAAACATAATTGTCTATGATGATGAGGGTGGTGGAGAAGATGATATGAATGCATACGACATCAAGACCCTACAGATTCCAATCGATGGATACGGATCTCCTATGGGAGCCAAATCCGGTCCAGAGAAGGGACCCGTAAGAGATCCGCACCAGTGGCAGGGTGAGTAACTTTCATCTTTTTATAAATGTAATTTCAAAAGTTTATAGACTACTATAACAGCATATTTTCATGCTGTTCCCTATTTTACAACTGATGAAGTGCTCTTCTGTTAACAATCCATTTGATCAATTTTTTCATTGTTAAAAAATCTTCTTAATCAGAACAAGAATTTCAAAATTTAATTTTTCACCTGCAGTTATGTGCATATTCTTCCCATATTTGCACTTTTTCAAAATTGCATTTTGTATAGCATCATTCACAAATATTTCTTGTGCACAATGTGTATCATATATACTTTAAAATATAACGCGCAGGGAAAATGCAATTATCTGCTATTAATTTTCATGCTAGTTATTTTAAGTTTGTAAACATGTTTGCTGTAAATGATTTAACAATGTGCAACCAACAGTCTTTCTTTATTGTTTTCATTTTACAATATGAAGTCTACTAAGAATCATTTTATGTTGTATATTCTGATAATCTATTATAAATTTTCAAGTTGGTTCACAGGCCTCAGCTTTTTATTGTAAGAAGCTTTTTAAGAGTTATTGAAAAGTGAATGGGAAAAAATTTTTAGTAATGAGATATAATATTAGAGTGATATATAACATAAAGTCATTCATAAACCTTTATTCAAAAAGGCATCTATTTCTATACATTTCTTTAATAGAAATTGGTATTCTTGATTGAAATTGGTATTTTTTGTAAGTTAAAAAAATCAATATTTGAGAGAATGAAATAATATTAGTTTTGTAATAAAAAAAATTAATGTTCAATATATATTGTTATTCTCATATGACTTGCTTATAATGTTGTATATTAATAGTAATATGTATATATTTTAACCCTTTCAGCTCCACCTGGTGTCCAGCCAGATGTTGGAGATTTCATTCGTGATCATCAAGACAAAGCTGATACAGACATAAATGTTCCACCTTTTGATGATTTGCGCAACTATGCTTATGAAGGGGGTGGCAGCTCAGCTGGTTCTCTGAGCTCTTTGGCATCGTGCACAGATGATGTTGACCATGATTTTGAGTATCTTAATGGATGGGGACCACGCTTCCAGAAACTCGCCGACATGTATGGTCAGGGTGAAAGTGAAGAAGAATAAAAAGAATTTGGAGAGTGCATGACTCAGTTGCCAAAATACTCTGCAAGCTTGGACTTGTGTATCTTTTCTATGAATTTACTTCATCTGAATGAGATAACTTCCAGTGCATCTTATATTCAAAATATTTTCTATAATAATTCTATCATTACTTATATTAGAAATTAGTAAGATGAAAGGTAAAGAAGATGTAAATTAAAAATTAAGAAAGTGTGTTGTGTTATTGAAACTTTTAAATTCTGTTAATTTTTGTGAAAAGGCTTCTTTTTTTCAAAGAAACTTTATTTCTTCTCTCTGATACATTTATATCTGACTTCTTATTCACTGGTTATCTCAATTAGAAAACTGAAGTTAAATTCATTATATTGACTAATGGCAGCTGTTGATAGCCTTTCCTCTGTGATGCCTTATTCAGCGTTTTGCTCTTCTGAGTACTTCCAGAGAGTATTGCTGGAGTGTTCTCATCATTTTTATTACATTTTATAAATAATTGATGCCATAAATGATGTGGTTCTGAGTATGCAGTACTGCCAATTTTCATTTTAATGTGTAGATGCATACTTATGAATCAAAAGTAATACTTGTGTTTATGTGTTGCATTCTGGGTGAATGTAGGACTCACTGCATTATCAGCAGCTTTATTTATCAATTTTTGTGAATTGTTTTTTTAAGCATTGTTCATCAATTATCCATTGTAGTGTTGTTTTTATATAATTCTTTTTTAGTATCTCAAAATGTAAATTTTAGAAAGTGCCACATTAAACTTTTCTTTATACAATTTAGATAATTTTGCCAAATTGTTTGCTTTCTCTGTGTAGCAGGAAAGAAAATGTTCTCACATTTTTTTTTTTTTTTATTTATACTAGAATGAAATATTTTGGTACTCAAACTTCATAATTTCTTTCTTTAAAAATAAAAAAAACTTAAATTCTTGCCAGTTTTAGAACTAGTAGTTTTCAAGTTTTAATTGGTAATAAAATATCAATATTTTCATTTGGCTTTCTTTGTTTTACTCTGAACATCCGTCCATCTGTACAAACCAATCAAATTGCTCTTTTTTTAAATGCAAAATAGAGAATTTACCCATTTTTAAACTTTGAAATGAAATACAATAGTTTTACTTTAATTATCAATTGAGTTTAGCAGAAAGGAAATAGGTGAATTAATTAATATGCATTGAATCATATACACTTTCTATTTGAATAAGTTTCTTTTTATGGGATTTAGTTCCATAAAAATTCAATATAACATTCCTTTATGTATGCATATAATTATTTTAAACATTTGCAATCAAAAAATTGAAATTCATTTCCTTCAATCATAATAATGTAAGTAGATAATGAATTCTAATTGTATATATAGAGATGTATTCAATGAAATAATAAGAATATTTATTGCTTTTTTATACAATATTATAAAAATTTAAAATCGTAAGGTGCTATATTTGTGTTTCCTAAATACACTAGCACACACATTAATCAAATATTCTGAATCAGAAATATCTTCCATTTGTATAAATCTTTTATTAATAACTGCACATTTTGTTGAATATGAATGCTTTCGACATTAGTGTATGTGAGCTCTGAAGGTAGATGGCTTACTTATTTTGATTTTAACTCGTTTTTCAATCATTCTTAATGGTCCTATATCATTAAAATTTTGACAAAAAAAATAATCTTTTTTAGCTTTTTTTTTAATTGTTATTATTTGTGTCTTATTGTTCAATTTTGTACTTTTTCTCCCTTCTAAGTTGCATAATATATCTTTTTAATATTCTCAACTTAGTCATTTTGTATATTTTGTGTTTGCTAATTGTATTACGTAAGTAAACTTTTGAGATGAGGAATTAGCTTTGAACATTCCACTGTCTTGGAATTTAGATAACTGCATAATATTACTTATGCTGTAAGGATTTATCTTTTTCAATTTTAGCAGCAAGTTAATCAATGTCATAACAATTTTGAAGAAAATGTCTCTTTCTTATTTGTATTCAATGAAATTCTAGATGTAATGAATTATATGTGGTGTGCCATTGCAGCTAGTATGCAGTTATCTGAATTCTTGACACGGTAATTATTCCTCCATACCAGTTTATTGCATTTGTTGTGTATCACTTCATGTGTATTTGATTAGTCCTATTTCTTTTGATTAAATCATCCGAAAACGATGCAGCTCTTTTTCATATGTAGTTTTGATTTTACTTTGTAACTTTTTTTAAACTTTTATGAGAAATAAAATTTGAACATTAATTGTCTTTAGTGTCATTATATTTCTTCGCTTAATGTGAAAATGAAATACTTCACATATTATTAAGATTTAGAATGAAAAAAAAAATTTAATTATTAATATTTAATTTCAAGATAATGACTTTTGAAAGATTTTTAATGCTAATGATTTTGATTAAATGAAATGTTTGTGGATTGTCATGTCACTCTGTAGAAAAAATTCTAAAGTATTAGAGAGAGAGAATGTATCAAATTATATAACAGTTTTTGTCGTATATTCCAATAAATCTATGTTTACAGAAACAAAGTATATTATTTTCCCCTAGGAATAACGGTAACTATATAAAAATAAAATAAAAATTTTAAAAGATATATTTCATTATATCTCATTCTACAGTTTAAGTATTTTTTATATAAATATTAATGAGTTTGATAGCTTTTCAATCTATTCATTTTTGCCAAAACTTTTTATTTGACGTTTGTTACGTTGCATTGCATTCAAATTTCTTGAGATTCTGCATTTGTCTAATTCTTCAGTAAAAACTATTGTAGTAAAATTTTAAATGCTTAATGTATTAGATTTTTTCAAAAAATGTTTTCTTTAAATTTGATATTTTTGAAATATTATGCTATTTTGCATATGAATATGTGCATTAAATCTAAATGGGAAATGATTTAAATTTACTTTAAGCTGGTTTCATACCATTCTTGATTGAAAAGTTGTGATTATTAATTTCTGTCCAATCAAAAACCATCTGCAATGGAATAATTGAGCTGTAGTATATCAAGGATTAACTGGATATTTACTTTCATTTTCCATAGAAATTTTAGAATAATAAATACCATTTCGATAGGTTTTTTGCTATATACCACATAGGAACTCATTAGGAATTTAAAAGCTACTGTTAGATCTTCCTTTTTGCATAATTTCATTTCAATGACATGAATGCTGAGTCATAAATTCAATACTATGTTAAAATCGCTGATAAATATTAGGAAAGTAATAAATAATCATGCTAGAAGATCCGTGCAATATTATCAAAATAAAATAATTTAATTGGGAAAAATACAAACCTCATAAAATTTGTGGTGAATCAATTATTCGTAAAAGTTACTTAACATTGTGTTTTTCCCCCTCATTAGTACTCATTTCGGAAATGGAAAAATAGATTATTCAAGGTAAAAGGTTTGATTATTTTATAGGATATAGAGCAATAAAGCTTATTATCCCTTAAAAAATATTCTTTTAATTCGATAATTATCAGAAAATTTTTCATTTTCTGAAAGAATGCTGTGAACACCTGTTTATTAGCTACTGCCTTGTCCAAAAACTCTTTGAAAGTAATAGTGCTTTGTGGGCCTATCTTGAGTTGAATCGGATGATTTTTATAGGATGCATATTTTCCTTGGCTCAAAAGAATACATTTCAAATCATTTATACAATTGCATAAACTACATATTGCATTTGTCATGTAAATTGAATTTGTCCAGGATTGCATTGTCTTGTGAATTGAATTTGTACAGGATTGCATTGTCTTGTGAATTGAAATGTCCAGGAAGTATGACCATATTTCTGATGATTCAAATGCGTAGCATTTTCCAATTGGATATTCAATTATGGTCAGGTTGTACCCTAAGATTTTGAAATATTTGCTTGGATAATTTTTTTTTAATACTTGTATAGTAAAATCGTCCAAAATTATGAAAATGCAAATGAATAAATATCTTGTTAGTTAATATGTAAATGGCTTTCGGAAGTGAAGATAACACAGTAGCTGTCAGACAAAATCAAAGTATACTTGTTTGATTCAGTTAGATCACCAAAGGCTTGTTATATGGATAATGCTTCTGCTGTAAAGATAGAATTAATGTGATTATAGAGATTTGTTGTGATTTTGAGAAGCATCCAGAAGCAGAAATTATGATTCATTATTTCATCAAATAATCGGAATATAATAAGAAATAGTGCATTATTTTCTTGAAAGCCAAATCCACCTGAATATATCTCACTTGGAAGATCTGTTTAGTAGATAAGTCTTCAAATAGGCACAATCTATTCAACATTAATATTCAAACTGTGAAATAAATTCAAAACGTTTTTTTTTTTTTTTTTTCTGCTTCCAATATTTTTAAATATATTCATCCAGTGCTATTGAGATACATGGGAGAAAAGTAATCGTTTGAAATTTGGGTGATGAAAAATATATGCATCAACCTTTTAATTTTTTGATATAATTTCTTATTCACACTATTGTAAAAGAACAATGTTTGTAATCCATTGCAGAAAACCTAATACGATTCGGATAGCTTAGGTTTGTATTTTATTGAAAAGTTTTGACTGATTGTATCTGACTATTTATAATATGACAGATATAATAAAAGGATATTGCAATTACTATTGTTGGTTTAAATCTTGAGCTGTTGGACCATAATCCTGGTATACTATAACTTTTAGGCCGAAGCTTTTATTTATTTATTTTTTTTATTTAATTCATTAAAGAGATTATTTTAATTCCGTTTGGAAAAATATAGTCCCAAATATTCAATGGAAGGATTGTAATGGGAGTGAGTAGCCGTCCATTATAGTATTTAAAAAATGTTTGAATTCTTTTATTTGAATGTTCTGCTGTTGTAATTTTGTCAGAGCGAAAGGCTTTTTTCCCAGTAGTACCGTTTTGTGACTCTCCAAAGTATTTTGCAGTTTTTTTCGAACAGTATCGAGGAACTGATGAGAGAGCAAAAAATTTTATTGTCACCAACATAAATTGAGCATTCAACTCTTATTTCCAATGTTTCGGTGAAATCGTGTAGATTGTAAATGATATGGGGTAGGGAAAACTACCTTGAGGTACTCCCATCAGAATAACCTTCCTTGATGAAAGACAACTCCTTAAATTTGAAGAGATCTGTATGATAGAAAATTGTATACCGAAAGTGCTATTTTTCCTGTGATATCCAGTCTGAAGACATTTATAAATCAACCCAGATAGTTGCCCTAATTCATAAAGACGCTTGATTTCCAAGCCAAACGCCACAATTTTTTTTTTTTTTTGCTATTTAGCTTCTTTTATTACTTTCTCAGTAATTTATGTAGCTCTTCTACTGTCTTTAAATGGAACAAAACCATAAAAACGTGAATAAAGTTCGTTCTAGAGTCAGAAAGCGAAAGCACAGTAAAAGTCCTTTCAAATATTTTGGAGAAAACTGAAGTTAAAGCTATTGGTCTATATACATAAGAGGATTATTATTATTATTTAAATCTTGCAGGGTTCCGGAATCGGAAGAATGATTATATGTTTCTAAGAATGAGGTACTATTGAATCCTCAAATAAGTGTTGAAAGTAATTAAAAACAGCGGTACATGGACTGTTATTCAAATTTTTGAGGAAAGTGGCTGTGTAACCTGATCTGCACTGGAGTTGTGTTTGTATAGCCCTCTTAAATTCCCAGATATGGAACGGGTTAAGTAGATTGTCTTAAAATATGTTTGCTAAATAAATCTAAATGAAGAGGGATTAAAGGAAGTATTATTGAATGCAAAAACATTGTTTTGAGTGATATATCTATTATTAATTTCAAGAATTATTTTTGATTCTGTGTGGATTTTTCTGAATATATAATTTCTTCACGATGTTGTGACCGCGGTATCTAGTGATCATGGTCGCAGACTTGCGACTGGCGTTGTTTTCGTCGAGTCGTGGATTCGAGATCTAATGCCACTAAAGACCTGCCGTGTAGCGAGGTTGATGTACGTTAAATTTATCGAGGTCCAAAGTCCATCCCGTTGGCGTGGGGTGGGGGGAGTTTCAGCACAGGTGTCGTCCTAATCGCTTGACCGAAGTTCAATGATTGGTTTTATTAATCTCGCGTAAGAAGCAACATGAGGGCCTCGTAATTTTGAACCTCTGTCAAGTGACGAGGACGACACCTAAGATAGCACCTCCTTCTCCTACCTTCTACACTGCACCAACGGGAGGACTTTGAGCCTCAATAGATATAAAGTGCATCAGACTGAGGTTCAAAATTAAAAGTCATCGCCAACAGCTATCGTGTTTCTTCTCTTTTCGACATTAATTAATGACTCGCACATTCTTAAAGATGTTTTTCTTTTTTTTTTTTTTAAAAAAAAAAAAAAGGGGGGGGGGGGGTCTTGGATTAGAAACATTGTTACATACTGCGTCCCAGCACTTTTACTTTGTTAGTTTAGTGTAAAATCTGAGTATGCTTGAATATTGCTTATATTAAATCCATAGTTGAGGGGAATTATTTTGAAATTGCCGTATTCGAATAAACTTTTTGAATCTGCCGAAATTATTACAGATGCTGTTCCATCATGGTGAAAATTATCAGTTTAATAGTCGACTTTCTCGAGTATTATTTTTAATTATTTCTTAAATAGAAATGGCGTAGAGTAGGAGACCCATAGCCCCAGACGGCAGGGAGTAGACGAGCTGGTTAATGTTGTCCACGACATCTGGCCTTGGTCATTAGAACAAATAACTGTATTGGGTAATTCAGAATTTCAAGATCTCAGGGACTTGCCTTCGTTAGGTAAGTACGGGCATCATGACCCCGAGGCACTCTAGTGATCTTTTTCTTTCCCATGGGATTTACTGTCTTTGGTAAACACAGGTGGCGCGCCCCCGGGGTACCCTAGCGATCCTTCTCTATTTTCGACCTTCCTTCTTGTCAACCAATTTGCGTCTTTTCTTCAGTTTCTTCTCGTCTAGACCACAGTTAAATATTTTTTGGTGCAGCGTAGCCATATCTGGCTCTTGCGCCAATAAACTTTACTTTCTCACTTGACCCTTCTTGCCGACCAATCTATTTTATTGTTTTACTGTCTAGATCACAGATTTACCTAGTTTGGCGCAGTATGGCCATATCTGGCTCTTGCGCCAATAAAACTTCACTATCATCATCAGAATTTCAAGGTCATTGGACAAGTGGAAGTGGTTCAAAATAGATTTGTAAGACCTGCCCTAAAATATAAATAAACAAATATACTTGCATTTATGTGAAGCTAAATAAAAGCTTCTCAACTATTTTTTTTTTCACGATAAGAAAATAAATTTTACTTTTTGAATTTCGAAACGAACGCGACAGGTCACGATCCGCTATTACCACGCAAGAAGTGCAATTTATGTTTGCGTTTTGAATTATTGTCCTTAAGCAACTCATAGACGTTATGATGAGCAAGTGACATGTGATTTCTTCTACTTTTTTGTTATTTAGAAGAGCAGTGTAGCGTAGATATTGTTTATTTTTTTTCCTTTAATGAAGGTTCATGTGTCCTAAATTTGTCAGTAATTGAGAAGCCAAATTTATTTGTTTCATGCAATTGGTATAATAACCTTTGTTGCTCTATATCTCATAGAAAATCAATTTTATACGATTCGTCAAATATATATATAACTAAGGTAAAGGTTTGTTTTATTTATTTTTAAAACTTTCAATGGGTTTGCCGTTTTATCCACGTAGAATGTTATTTATTCATTATAACGCAGAAGTATTCAACCTCTTAAACTTCGGGGAACACTTACTATTTTCTTGAAGGAACCCCTTGGTCAAAGAAAAGAAAAAAATAGGATATCAAAGCTTTATCCTACTCAGATTTATAAAATTATTAATGTATCTCCATTTTATCACTATAGAAACGTCTTAGTAAGATCATGAATCGGAAGATAGCTAATGGGGGGGGGGGGGGGCAAAAAATATTTTTTTTTTTATTAAAAAAAACAACGATACTTTAAATTATAACAAATTTAAAAAAAAAAAAAAAACATTTTTATGACATAGCTGTGATTGCTTTTTTTTATTATTATTATTACAAAGTATTTTTACGCCTGGAATAATTGTTGAAATCAGCAACCTAATGTCCTCTTCACAGTATCTAATCTGTTTTCAAGATTTTCGCATACATATGTAGAAACATAAGACATTAAGTATTTAATTATTAAGTCAGGCTGAAATATTCACCGATAATCTGATTAATGGTCCTTCTCCTGGTCTGTTTGTTCGGTCCGATCTAAATAACGTTATACTGAAATTTTTTTTTTAACTCCCTCCCATCGGGGCCCCCCACCAAGTTTCCCCGCCCCGCCCACCCTCCGCCTTGGAAAAGGGGGGGGGGATTTATAATCAAAGGGATTTGGTTGTTAGACTCTACGATTCGAAAAAAGTTCAGAAATGATATAGAAAAAAAAAATTACATCTTGTAATTTCTATCTTTTCCCTCGGGGAGACAACATTAAAAAAGAATGCGAACATGTTTATCCTTAGTACAAATTTAAAAAAAAAACATACACAGAGAACTTGCAGACTAGGCTATTTCGTCCCTTTTCAGTGGTCATGGCTTCGGATTCGTGGCCGGCGGTTTTCGTTCAGTCGCGGGTTCGATCCTTGGCCGCTAAAGGTTCGCTTTGTAGCCGGGGCTGATGCACGTTAAATATGTTGGGGCCCAAAGTCCTCCCGTTGGTATGGTGTGGAAGTTAGGAGAGGGAGTGCCAACTCAGGTGTCGTTCTCGTCACTTGACCGAAGTTCAAAATTACGAGGTCCGTCGCCAATAGCCCTCGTGTTGCTTCTAGTGCGACGTTATTAATAATAAAAAAACTTCTTTTTTTTTTATCATCCTAAGTACTGGTTTTTCCGTGATTGGGGAGATTTAGTGCGTGCCCCAAAGTCCAAAGCGTAGCTTAGTCTAATTTAGCTCTTGCACCATGAACAAAAAATTACGTCCCGATATCAAAGAATTTATATTATATGAATGAATATTATCTCCCATAATTTTTTTGGAAAACCATCATTAGGAATTCTGTTTACTTTTCTAACACGGTTAGGGAAGTTAACATTTTTTCAAATTTTTGTTCTAAAAGTTCCCACATATATTACTTCGTAAACGAATTTTTAATACTGCGGAATAGATGTCTGTTTTAGTATCTCAAAATTGTCGTCTCGCTCCTAGTACAACACGACCCTCGGGGACTTTTCAATTGACCTGTTATACCTTGTTATTATTTTGTTAATCATAACTTCGATTATTTTTGTAATAAAGTTTTTATTATACATGCATGCCTATTATTATATCTATTCAAAAAATGTAGGTAAGCGCCGTAAAAACTTTCTTTTCGGGCAGGATTAGTAGCAGATTAAGAAACCATAGTTCTATTGTAAACACAACATTGTTGAGTGTTAGCCGAATTATTTCTGTACAAAGGATGCAACTCTTATTTGCAGTATACTTTCTTGAATGAGAATGTCGCAATTTATACAAGTTGCAAATCACTGGCAAAACCGACATTGATGTAGAAAGCTGAAACAGTGGAAGTATTGTATTTATGTGCGAAAAGAACTCGATTTTGTGGTTTATGAGTCAAAGTTTAATGTTTTCTGGTAATGCCTTTCTTAGGATAATAATCATTAAGGGAAAATTTCAGGACTTGTCCTCTACCTCCCCTCCCCAGATCTTACAAGACGACGGATCTCGTGCATATGTGATTTGTCTCTTGTAATACAGCTGTTAATTCATCCACAGATACACTAGTAAGAATTACTTAGAGGAGGAATCGGGAACCCCTTCCCATAAGATATTAGCCTTGACTGGGACTTTACGATAAGATTTACGCTGCACACACACAGGGTCAGCAGAAAATAATCTTATTTTCCCATTTCTGATAAAGGACATATTTAGTAAGCTTTCATGACTTGGAACCTTAAAGATAAGGCTGCTTTGGTTAAAATCCAAGAACCCGATCGAAATTTAAAACACATTTCCAGACAGAATATTTTCCCAATTTTTATCAAAATTTGTGACGTCGCAAAATGTACATCCGTTTTTGATGCAGTGTTCTTAAAATTTCGGAACATTTAATAAACGCGCCATCTTTTGTTTGAACATATAAAGGTTAAAACCTATTTGGCATTACAGTACATGAGACGAAAGATGAACGGACATTTTACACCCGAGAAAAAGGATTCATTCGCTTAAAAATGAATAGTATTATAAAATAAACTGTACTCTAAGTTAAGTTTGGTTTTTTTTATTAACGTCGCACTAGAAGCAACACGAGGGCTATTGGCGACGGAATTTTGAATTCCGTAATTTTGAACCACGGTCAAGTGACGAGGACGACACCTGAGCTGGTACCCCATCTCCTAACATCCACACCACGCCAACGGAAGGACTTTGGGCCCCGGCTACACGGCGGGTCTTTGGCGGCCAAGGATCGAACCCGCGACTGAGCGAAAACCGCTGGCCGCTAGTCCACGACCTTGACCACTAGGCTACTGCGGCCTAAACTGTACTCTAAATCAGTGGTTCTTAAACTTTTTATATTGACAATCATTCTCCCACGATTAAAAATTTCGAACGATCTTCTTCTTCATACATAAGCTTAAATGAAATAAAAATCATAATATTTAATATGTAATTTAATTAAAAAGTAATTAATAAATAACTTTATTAAAAATTGAATAAATTGAATACTTAAAAACTTATTTTGTTAAATTAAAATGAAACACTCATAATTTTTACTTTCCTTGAGAGTAAAAAATAATTTTATCTTGAAATTAAAACAATTTCTCTTTTATGTTTATTAAAATAGATATCAATCTTAATCGAATAAAACAGTAAAATAGTACATTATGTTAATCTTGTGATGTACACTTTTGTGACGTAACAGAAACAACTGACTATACTAAAAAAGAATTTTCTTAATAGTTTTCGCAGCAGCATCAAGATTTATTCGCCTGTGTTGTGCTCGACGTTACATATCCCACGGTCATATTTTGATTCCAAAATATGCTGAAATTGTAATTCAAAACACGAAAATAGTACACAATGGGGAATTTTTTCAATATGTAAATATGATTTACAGATCAATTTAACCAAGAATACAATTTAATAATTGAGCTCCACAGAAAATATAACTTACTAAACTCGATGAAAATACATTTCGACTAATGTTTCAGTAAATTCATGCACCTAAATTAAATTTTCGTGACCCACGGCTTAAGAAACGCTGCTCTAAAGGATAATGAAGTCAGAATTTTTTTAAAAAAAAAGTATGTCCTAGCGTTTTTTTATCAGAAAAATAGTTCTAATTTCTAGTTCTATTCTTTAATATAACGCGTGGACAGACCAAATTTCAATGTGTAATAAATGGGGATTAGTCTTTGGAATGTATGTATGGAAATACTTTTTATATTATGGTCCAAAAATATATTTAACTCCATTATATTCTTTTGACTTGTTCGAAGTACAATTTCCTTTTCACTCATCGTTTTTCGAAGTACTTTGTGTTTAGTGTGTTTACTGTCTCCATCATGGTTTCCGTCGGTTGTAGTAATTGCTTGTCTACATCAAAAACTTTATTCTGCGAATGAACTCGGCTTAAATATATTCGTCAAAGATAATACAGTAAAAAAATAAATAAATGGCATACTTACCGAAATACTTGTATAATTATTAAAAATGAGGGTACCTTAGTTTCTGTAAGTAAAAAACCAAAAGTAATATAAAGGAAACCACACAAACTCTAAAGAAACTCGACAAAAAATCGTGGAAATAACCTGACAATATAACTGATCACTTTCAGCTCGCCGCTTTCGAATTCGAGAATCCTGGTTCCAAATAAAAGGTTTGTTGAAACCCTTTTTGAGCTAATGAAAGATTTTTAAAAAAGAAATGACGTGTACATTTTGTGGAACCAAAAAAAAAAACAACCGAAGTTACTAATTATTTTTTCCTTTTTTTATTAACTCAATTCCTATTTAAAAATTATTAAACCTATAAGAATCAGTTAAATTTTTGTGGTTTATATTTATTGAAGGATTTATTATTTAAAAAAAAAATCTAGAAGGGCGTTCACGTTTGTTATCCATAAATAATCATTAAATCAATTATTTGAATTAATTATGTTTTTTTTTTAAATTGAGACAATACCAAAAGGATTGCTCATTCAATATTGTATTTACAAAAATCATGTATGTAGTACATTAACGAGTATAATACATACATGAATGTTTCAGTGTGATGTTATTTACTTGCATGTAGTGCAAGTTTATTTTAAAGGTTTTATGTTATTTGCATTTAAAACGGGTAATAAATAAAATTTGGCTACTTTCAAGTCACAAAATTCTTAACCATTGTATCTTTTGTAATGGTTAAGTGAGAGAGAGCCATATATTGTTTTTTAAAAATGGAAAAATTATCGGAAATTGGCTTAGAATTTTTATATTTAATGTAGAACAGTGGTCTTCAAACTTTGTTGATTCTCTACACCTTTAGAACTACAGATATCCCTCGAATAGCACGGTTAATTGGTTCCGTGATATTCGAGGAATGCGTGCAGATGGAAATAACTATTGCATGGTATTACAAGTATACGCTACAGACAGTCAGTTTTCTTTGCTAGTCGACGATAATATATGTACATATGCATTGTACGATCGAGTTAATTCTTAACAGTAATATTCACGACTTCATATTGTGACGTTGGGCTGTTCACGATTTTCTCTTCACTGACCTTGGGGACTTTAATTGAGATTGATTGCTGGAAATAACAATTTCTTCCCAATCAAAATGAAACGTGGTTATGTTAATTAGTTGCAGGTGGAAATAAAGTGAAGTGATTTAGATATGACGGTTTATAAGTAGTGGGAAATTTAGAGGACGAGTGTGGGTAACTCTGAATGTATTCCTAGCAAGAGATCGATAATGTCAAGAGTTGTTACTGGAGGTAACTGTCGCAGAGGATTTGGTAAATCAAAGTAGCCTCAACTGGTAAGATTTCTGTAAAAGCGTATTATTTTAATAATTTTTGAATTGGTGGATTAATCCAAAGGTCTCCAAAGAGAGCGAATACTCCTTAGGCATTATATTACGGTAATTGATAAATAAATAGTTGTGTCAGAGTTGACTGATGTGTCTTTACATAGACTATTGATTTTTAGAGTTAGTTATATTCAATTAATTATATTATCGCACAAGAGTCGGAAAAAAGTAATGGTACGCCACAATATGAATCGAATTCCATGTTATTTAAGAACCATTGCAATTTTGAGCCGTGCTATTCGAGCAATTCGAATTCCGTGTAATTCGACGAATGCCTGTATAAGGTGTTCCCGGAGAACTCCATCCCATCCTAAGAAAAATGTTTTTTTTAAAAATAATATTGAAAATAGATGAACACGTTATATATAAAAACTATTTTAAAAAATATTGCATTTTGTATTAAAAAATTTAAACATAAATTTAATGTAATTCATTGATAGCATTAACTTGTGCTTCAGTTGCCATTTACCCTTACATTATATTCAGTGTCTGAATGGGCTTACATTTTTTTAACAAATTGTTCAAGAGTATTTGTAGCTCTATTGGTGTTATCTGCAATCGCATTTCACATTCTACATTTAACTTGTTTCTATATATTGTTAACACATACACGTTGAGAAAAATTTCTCATTTAAATATGCTATTACAAATATCATTAAAATGTTTACAGCTGTGTGAGAAATTTCCGGGAGTTCTGCATGAATCTTCAACTAAACACACAGGACTGCTCTTACTTCAATTTGTATATTAATATTGAAAAGTTGATCCTTTTCTCTCATCGGCAAGTGGCCGCGATAGCTTAGTGGTCATGGTTCGGATTCGTGACCGGTGTTTTTTCGTTCAGTCGCGGGTTTGATCCTTGGCCGCCAAAGACTCGGTGTGTAGCCGGGACTGATGCATGCTTTGTCTGCCGGGGCCCAAAGTCCTCCCATTGGCGTGTTGTGGAAGTTAGGAGAGGGGATGTCAGCTCAGGTGTCGTCCTCGTCACTTGATCGAGGTTCAAAATTATGAGGTCCATCGCCAATAGCTCTCGTGTTGCTTCTAGTGCGACGTTAATAAAAACAAAACTAAAATTAAAATCCTCATCGGCAAGCACATCGAAATTATGATTCATTTTCAAAGATTGCTAAACATACCTTTATATTTATTAGTTATTGAACACTATTCCACTATAATGTGAGTGTTTTACCGAATTTTTATTTCGTTTTATTTGTTTTTTAAATTTCTTTTCGAATTTTTATTTAGAATGGCGGAATCCCTGGATTTGATTCGCTCAACATTCGGTTATGACTCGAGGAATCTAAGGATCTGACTTGTGTGGCTTAAAGTTTGAAGTTCACTGATGTAGAATGATCAAAATTTCTTCCTGGTGAAAATATTTCAACATTATGTTTCTGTGAAAAAACTGGTAAAAATGGAAAAATAAGAGATAAATCTAGATGGTCGTAAAATTGTCAGTCAGATTAAAATATAAATCATTTTAAAATGTTTCAAATATGGACTTTTTCTTGAATGTTTTCTAATTGGTAATTCTCCAACTAGAAATCAGTTCTGCCCTTTTAACTTCTTACGAAAAATATTATTTCAAAAGAAAGAAGAGCGCATCCAAAATATGTTTCACCTATAATCAATTTTGAGGAAAAAAATTGCAAACAAACTGGCTGTAATAATATTTCATTTGTATGAAATATATCAGGACTGGCCATACCGTGGCTTACGGTTCTCGCAAGAGAGTGGAGAGACTCTTGTGCAAATAAACTACTCGAATGGGAAATATGGTAAACTAAAATTACACAATGCTCAAAGTAATTAATTTATTCTATTTCTTTTTACAAAGTTACTAATAAACTTAAACTGATCGATGTCCAAAAGTAACTATATTTTTTTACTCGAGAAATTTAATAAGGACTTTCAAATAATAATTATAATGAAAAACATTAGCAAACAATAAATATTGTACTGATTCTATCAAAAAATTTGTGAAATGGAAATTTTTAAAACTGCTCTAAACTTTGTAAATCTTAAATCTCTAAAATCTTAAAACTTGTTGATGCATAGCGAATATTATCCGTTTTAGCAGTTAGCTGTCGAAACTTTGGATGATGACTTGGTTAGAGCAGTTCGCATAAGCTTAGTTAGATTTAAACTGATGCTTATTGTTAATAAATTTAAGCGCTGAATACGAACACTCATTTTAAAATGAAGTAGTGAAAATCGATATTAGTCTGAGTGCATACTCTTTGGTTATAGGATATTTTTGTTCTGGAACTAGTTTCCAAAATTCAATTGTTTTACCATCGTTTCGTGTTGGAAAAACTGTCTTGGGGAGAAATTCACAACATTTGTCATTTTGGAGGGTGGAAATGAACTGTTATCCAGGGAAATTTTACAATATCTATCTGGCAACACTGATCCTTCTCTATATTTTTGACCTTCCTTCTTGTCAATCATTTTTAACTTTCTTTTCTTTTTTTTAACGTCTAGATCATTTTAGCGCAGCGTAACCATATGACTTGCGCCTTTAGACATCACCATCACTGGAATAATGACCTTTTTCTATTCTTTCAACGTCTACATCACAGTTACACCTTTTTCGGAGCAGCATATTCATATACTGGCTCTTGCACCATTAAAGTCCACCATCATTTCATCACTCACTTTGGCAACGCTGATTAAACGGTTGTTTCAAATATTCCATTCTAAAATGTAGCTTCCAAAGGTAGTGTATAGCTGGTCACCCCTGCCATATATAGTATTTGATTATTTATTCAATATATTTACTGTTATTTCAATGGGTAACACATTATTCTTTCAAAAGAAAATGCTGCTAAAGAAACAAAGAATTATCTGTTCATTTTGTACCAAATTCTTAAACCTAGAAGTAATAAGAACAACACTTTATCGATAATAATTAATTTATTCACAGTGCAACTGACTACATGGAAAAAAAAATATCACTATTCAATGAAGCAATTTGTTAAATGTTCACCATTGCATACAAACCAGGTACGGGAACAGGACACTTTATGTACTACCATGATGCAAGTGTTTACAAAATGTGAGATGGAACTCCTTATATTATAAATATAAGGTTTAATAATAAACACATTCGTTATAAAATAACACTTTATTAACATTTAAACTAACAACACACTATATATATTCATTTGTAAGAATTCATCTTCATTCTTAAACATATATCAGTATCATATTTACTTATAAGACATTTGAGCACGATAAACGGATAGTTGAGGAAAGAAGCAGCGGAGCAAATTTTAAAGTTTTGAATAAATAGTTTTGTATTTATGGATGGCCTTAGAATTCAGAATCCACATTATGTACATTAATGTTTTTCTGAAATTTGTACACTTATAGAACATACCGTGACTCTCTGCAGGAAAGTAATACGTTAAAAATACTTGTATAAATATGATCTTTAAATTTCACTGCGGTGCTAGTTTAAGATTAAAAATTGTAGAAAAAGTATGTTTTTAGATTTGATCAGTAAGAAGCATTAGAATAATCGATATTTAAATTTTTATTTGTTGTCTTTTTTTTAATATTATGGAAAGATTAAATTACAAATTTTTTTCGTCCCTGAAATGAAAAAATTCTGAAGTACAATAACGATTAACAATTTATTTCAAAAGGGGAATATTAAATTTATGGGCTGCATTTTTATAAAAATAAGAAATTCGCGAATAAAATTGTTTGTTTTTACACTGAAATTGAGCAGGCTGTAAAATATAAATATATATTATATTCAAACTTTTTTTGATTTGTTTTGCTTCGATAGACAGTCATTTTTCGATTGCACCGATTTAGCACATTTTTTCGCCGTTGATGTAACTTTTTTACAATTACTCTTGTATTATTGAAACATTTTTATTTGCATACTTCTGCCCGTTACAATTGTTCGTTTAAATTGACCTTCATGTTCACAGTAAAATAGCATTTATTTAAACCAAAGGTCTATTAATACAACCAACATGCCTTGTAATCTTAAAATGTTGTCAAATAACCGACTCTTGAGTTCTCTCTCAAAAGATTTATCTTCATCTTAGACATACTTCGTGTTTCGTATTTTTGTATTAAACATTATAGATTATAATTTTTATTTTCATTTCTTTCCTTTCTAAATAAATATTTGCGACCCTTTATAGTTCTTATTCATAGTAAGATTTAAATAACTCGTCGACATTTTGAGGATAAAATGACTGTATATCCAAGTTTCATTTTATTTTGATTTCAAAGTTGGTTTTTCTTTTAAAATTTGACCGTTATGTTATTTTGAACTAGTTTAAAATACATTTTCGTAACCCCTATGACTTTCTCATTTATTAAAGAATTCAGACTTCTGTAATAAAACTTACATTTATGATTATTTTGTCCATAAATGCATGTTAAATTATAACTTAATTGTGTCTTATTTTAAAGCAAAATAAATAAATAAATAAGAAGAAGAAAAAGGAAAAAATTAGGGTTTTTTTTTGGGGGGAGGGGTAACTCGTTAGAATACAAAACCGTTTATTTAGTTAAAAAAAAAAAAACCTTCTGAGCATTAACTTGATTTAAAATTTCAGAATTAACATTTTTCATAAAAGGTATATTGAATTATTAATGTTTAGCATTTTACAAAGTCACGAAACTTGTGTAAAATATTTTAGAATATAAAGATTAACAAGAAAATGTAACATTTTATCAACGCATAATTGTTTACATAAACTCTAAATTATTTTTTTCAAAACAAAAAGTCACTTTGATAGCACATGAATCTCGCACAAGTATCTTTTTAAGCAAAAATATTAACCCTTGAAATAGACACTTAATTACGGAATTATTTTTCTATTGTATTAGTTAATATTTTTTCCTTTGATATCTTCTCAATCGATTATGAATATCTGAAAGGCACTGTTATATCGTAAATGTTCCGATTTTTTAGTGACAGGCAACGAGACCATCAGTTTTCACAAAATGTGAACATTCGAAATTAATTAAAGTTTATAAATTGAATATATGCAGATTCCACTTAAAAACAATTAATTTTTAGTAAAAAAAAATATTCCAAAAAAGTTTTTAATTGCGTGATAAAGTACCTTAAAATTTCTTATAAATTTCGCTTATAGCTCTATGTATCATTCCAAATAAATATTAATTATAAATTTTATCATAATATTTATATATATACAACATCAGTTTTTTTTTTCCGAAAATTTCAGAATGCTTTTTCATCAGCCGATTGATATTTAATAATATATCTGCATTCCTTCTAACACATTGTTTGTTTCACTTACACTTTTTTTCTGTTACGAATTAGAAAGAACTTTAAAAATTCCAAATACATATTTCATGTATAAATGAATAGAGAATAATTAATAAAGTACTTCAAAATTGATATTCGTTTTTTCAGTAAATTTCAACTCAACATAGTCATTTTATGAAAATTAAATCATAATTCTTAATAAATGAAAGACTGAAAAATGTAATTATTTAAAACTTTGAACAATAATCTTCCAATTCCTGAACAGAAATATATATATACTCACAAATTAACATAGTAGTTAATTCAAAGTTAAAATAATAAAAATGTAAAATTGCAACCGAACATTAAGGGAAAAACCAAGATTAGAATGACAAAAATTGCGAACTGAAAAGTGAAAGATAAAACGATAAACAAATTTCACTATAAAAAAAATTATAAATTCAAAAGAAAATAAACAAAAATCGGAAGTTTTTGGGAAAAGATGTACAAATTGAAAATTTTTTAAAAACCAAAGATTTTGAAGAAAAAACAGAAATTTGGAAAATAATATATTTAAATTTGTGACAGACTATAGACTGTTAAGCTGGGTTATTCTAGAATTATTAGCCGTAAACTGTAATTAAAGAATACCATATTATATTTTTATAGAAATAAAATGACGAGTGTTTATTCTACTTGATTAATAATTTTTATCTTATGCAATTAGTTATAAATCATTTTTTATCCTAAGGAATAGATTCTTAATAAATGTTACTTGCTGATACGCATTCTTCAGAAAGTGATATTTAAAGAAATGAATTGGATTCTTTTATATGTAAGCGTTGTCAAGGTCAAACAATAGACCATAAACTAAATCAGAATTTTTAAATAATTAAACTGGTTAATGTACATGAAAACGAAGTAATTTATTGTAGGTTTTATGAGATTTTTTTTACATGGTAATATTTTAATTAGCATGAAATACATTACTTAGCATATTTAATTAGCACATTAATTAATACTGATTTACTTTGGAACAATTACGAATAATACAATTTTTTAAAAAAGTTAGAACTGAATTAAGAGGCTTTAAAATAAGTCAGGTATTCGATCTATTTTAATTTTTTACCTTAACATTCAAATAAATTAAATTTTTCAACGAAAGCTATATTTCCCATTGGTTTATCAATTGCCCTACCTCGCTAGACGCGTATTTCTGCCGCGTTTTTTCCTAGCTATTAGGTATTCTTTTCTAAAACTCGAATATATCGCATTCCTAGCGCCTCTCGAACCGCCTTTTTAAATCGGAACATTTCGTTTTAGAAATCGATCTAATAGATGTGCCTCGTGTGTAAATGGTGCTTTTCGCGTGATTAAAGTGCTTTTAATCCAGTGTCGGGTTAAGAAATGCAACCATTTAATTTCCCGCTAAAACTAATTTCTTATGCTTAGTGCTAGATCCATGGAAATGACTTATTTGTAGATGTTATATAGCTAGTATAGATTTTTCCAATAATAGATTTTTTTTCTAATTCTATATGTATCGAATTTAATTACCATTTTAGTTAATTATTTTATTTTGGATATAAACGATTGCATCTCCCCATTTTCACTCTTTTTTTTTCCTTCTTGTTTTGAATTAGATAACTATATTTGAATTGTATGTAGAGAAATTTTGAGATTTATGAAAAAATTGATTGCTTAGAATTCCTTATTAAAAAGTAATAGATTATTGTGCCTAGTGTGAAAATAATTTTTACCATATGTATATATCATTGAAGTATAATGTATTATTAGTGTATGAATATTTGTCAATTCGATATCCTTCTTTTTCATCTTAGAAAGGAATATCGCTGAACATTTTAAAGATACGACTGAATTTTAGATTATTCGAATTATTTTATTTAGAAATAAATTACCTTGAAGACTTATTCACAGTTTAAAAATTCCAATGTTTTCAGTTGTATTTGAAATGAATATGTCTACACTTTTGTAAAAATTATACTTCCAATATACATATCACGTCATGTTTACCTATTCATTTGAAATAATTATTTTAAAAAAATAGTTGATAATTTTTAAAGAAGAATAATTTCTTATGAGATTATTTTTGTAACTATTTTTGTGTAATTCTTTCCAGATTATTTATTTAGGAATCTGAAAATTTATTTTAATTTAAATACATTTCTAGAACTTTTAGAGCTTAAAAATATTTGTATCGAGAATTTTTTTTTTAAAAATCATCGTTTCAAAGTGTTTTGATTATTAATATATTATTTCAAAAAACAATCGTAAAATTTTTTTACGGATGAATACCTACCGAATACATCTTATGAAACTGTTCATATAGCATGGGATGGAGAAAAATGATCTCTACAAAGTGAAAGTCTTCCCGAATTTTTTTTGTTTCAGGTAGAATTTTTTTTTAAATCGGTTCACTTCACTTAAGTTTTATATCATTCCATATTGCCCAAATTCTTATAAATCTTGACGTTATGCATATTTAATCGCAGTTACTAATGTCCCTCCTTTGAATAACACAACTAGAAAAATCTAAACATGAAGTCTTACAAATTTGAATCTAGAAAAAAAATAGGCTTATGGCATTCATACAACATTATGCCGTTTTTTAATTTTTTTCACAAGTCTTTTTAATACTCCTCGAGTACTATCAGATATGACACGAGGCTAATAGATACAAATTATACCTATTAATCAAGAAACCACCATAAATATATAGAGAAAAAAGCGTGCTTAACATTTAACATGGAAAACAAGCTAAAAGTTAGCGATTAAATATAAGTAATAAAATTTATACATGTATACAGTGGGACATGAAAATGACAGATGGGGGGGGAACAACTGAATTTTTTCTGTAAAAAGTTCGTTAGACTTAACCGTGTTTGTTTATTTCGTTTAATATTTGTTTTTACTTAGTCTAAAAATAAATCAAATATTAACTCAAGAATCATATTCAAATTAAATACTTAAATCTTACAATACGGTAGATAGCCTGGTGATTGTGATTGTAACTGATTAAGTAATGAAGGATGTGGAACAACAACCCGTGTCCATCCCTAGATCCTTTAATGTATATTTAATTTAAGAGCAAGAAAAAACGAGTGAGAAATTTACGACAAAATTTAGAAGTCATTTCAACGCCGAACACTGCACATATTGAATGTAAGTATTTAACTTTTTGAAAAAAACTCACTCTTTTATGTCTATGGATTTTCTTATTGGTGATTTTATGGAAGTTATTTTCTAATAGATCTTCTGTTGTTTCGAGATTATTCCCTCTTTAATTACTTCCTCCAGAAGCAAGGACCAATAATAGTAAGGCACAACCCAGAATTCTCTCTTAATTATGCACCGACTGTCCATACACATGATCCCCTTGGCTTTTGCACCTGTGATCACTGAAATTAATTACGGAATGATCTTTTTAATAAGTGACTTTTTAATATCTTAAATCTGATGAGAGGGTAAAATAGTTTAATTTAATAAGATCTTCGTTAATAAGGCCAATCCCACTTTCAAACGCTTTGAGTACAACAAATATTAATAAGATATTTTGCTGATTTTGAATTCTTAAGAAAATATTTATTTGCTCAACTAGTGAATTAAGAAAAATTTGTGCAATTTATGTATATTTATAACCTCTTTGCTTGAAATTCTTACGTAGTTTGTAATAACTTTAAACTCCTTGTTGTTAAGCAACTATATAAAGTAATGTCTGATGATAAAATTTGATTTCAATAATTTCCCTTTTCTATTTTACGCTATATCTCGTTTATTTCTTAAAAGTGATAATTCAAACAAATATCAGACTCACATTCTAATCAAACATCGTTTTTTGAATATTTTTCTTGTGATCTATGTGCCATAAAATTCAATCTAAAAAAGCATAAAGCGAAGAAACAGGTTTTGGCAATTATTAACCAGGTTGATTACTTCATCGAAATATTTAAAGATGGAAACGGAAAATAGACTCACTTTAAAAGAGTTTAAATTTCCTAAATATGTAATAATGTCCAACTGATGTAAAATTTATGAGATGTAATCCATTTTAATTATTTTGCGAAATACTTAATTTCGATAATTAATTTCTCAAAAAGTCTTAATTTCACCAAGTCTTTAGGGTTGTCACTGGTCTTCAGAAAAGATGATACTAATAAGTTGTTTATTTTATCAATATATTGAGAAATGCTGGCTTATGAGTTTGAAAATTATTAGTGTGTAAATTTAATGACTAACGTTAAAACATACTATTGTAGAATTACAAATTCAAATGATTGCATAAAATAGAAAAATGAATAACAGAAGAATTTTACTACACCTTAGAAAACTTACAAAAAAAAACCCATTGAAAATTCCCTGAATTTTATGGATTGAAAAAGAAATAGAAAGCAAGACAAATATAGAGAAAACTGACTTTGTTTTTTCCCCCGAATTTAATTAAAAATGTGTCATAAGCTTTGATACGATTGTTGTGACAAATTTGTTTTGCGAACACTGCTTTATATTATTATTCAACCAACAAACGCATTGGTCCCTTCGTATGCATTATTTATGGGGCCAAACAGGATTAACTCAAAAGTTAAAACGAAAATTTGAGATTAATGTATTCCTACTACACTTATAACCGTAATGACGCCTAGACTCTATTTAGTATTTATCGGTTATCTTTGGGGAAATTTTCTTGGCGACTTTTAGCAACAAAAGACATATTATTGGAACCATTTGCATTACTTTTTGCTTTTATTTCATTAATTGTGTTCAAGTTATGAAATGACATCTATCGGACTTCGCAAAAAATAAACGATACGTTATAAAATATTTCTGGTAACCACTACAAACACATTTTCTGTTCGACGTATTCCGTCGCCAAGAAAACTAGATCAAAAGCAACCGATTGAACAATTGTTTTCATCAAAAATTGCTAACAATTCAACGAAAAAATTCCCATTTAATACTGTTGATGAAAACCATAAGCCTTTTTAGGATTCATTGTTCATTTGCATATGTCTCTGTTGTCGAGATTAGTCTGTATTTCAGGCAATGGAATTCCAAATAAGTCCAAGAGCAAGTCGAAGGAAACGAGAAAAAATGTCCGTCAGTCTTTAGGTATTGTAATGGTGATGTCCGTAAAGTGTAAACAGTTCTTCCCCAACACTGGTTGTGGTGCTGTCTGTGCAAAGTGTTAACGATGTGCTTCAGTACTTATTTCCTATTTAAATATCCGAAACGTCGTACTGGGCGTAACGGTAGTAACTAACCTGAAAAGAAAATATGAAAAGAAAAATTAATGTTTTTTTCGAAATTTTTCAATTTTAATATTTTAAAGTGAAAAATGAAATAAATAATTTTTTTACAACTGAAAAAAAAATCTTTTGTGGATATTTACATACATTAAAGTGTTCTTATATCTACATGCAGATATCCTACTTAGATATCCTGCATAAAGGGCTATGGAATATCTCTTGCATATGCAATGGATGCTAGAACGCTAAGTGAGATAATTGCTTCATTATAAATTGCATTATGATGTAAAAATTGTTTTCATGAATTGCATTTAAATAAATTGGCTTCTAAAACGTCTTTCTGGAAAAGAATTGGGAGAAAAGTCCATAAAATTGTTAGAAATAGTTCTAAAAATTCGAGATAAAAAAAACAACGTTTTTAAATGGTGGCAAAGTTTAATAAAAAAAATATTGAAATATTAGTTAAAACTTGTCGCAAATGTCTAAATATTGCATTGTTAGGCGAGTAAGAACGATTCTCAAAGTTTCAGAGCTCTAGCTTAATGTGAAGTTGGTTAAATTAACGATCAAAAATTTAATGACACATACACCAAGTGAAATACAGAAAAACGTTGTAAAAAGTATTAATACATGTCATGAGAATAGTTGCTTTGATAGTGATTGACAAGATTATTTTAAAACAACTATAGTAAATATGCTGGAGCAATAATCAAACAGGTTTTACTCACGCAATTATATTTATTTCTGCATTCTTAATCTCGTCTTTCAAAAGCTGCAATAAGATCTTACATAATATTCACTGCTGATGATTTTACCCTTTTCATGACAGTCAATGAATATAAATTCATTTTGCATTTCAGAAAAGAGTTTCCATAACCATGTTAACTGACAAAGTAATTTTGCCTTCTTGGGGATTGTGCATCAGCAGTGGTGGTTCCAAGTCTCATCGACAATTATAAATCGACGCAAAACTTCTCTAGGTTTCTGCCTAAATTCCCAGTTGAAATAGTTTGAATTTTTCCTCAAGAGTGGCATTCACCTTGAGCAGAACTTCTGATACTCAAAATGTCATGTAAAACATCACCTGTACATTCTTTTGGTATTTTAACTGATTAAAACTATCTCAATCAGTTTTAATCTAAGGTCTTCCAGCCTGATTTTAAGCACCTTTTCTATTTTTTCGAGAGTCATCACCTCTGCAGTAAGTCCAGAGCTAGATTTGTCTTTAATGAACGTACGACCATTTTTTTATGTTAAGAAACCCATTGATTTTTCGTTCAATATGATGAAGTCTTTAAGTGTTGAGTTCATTTTTTTAAAGATCTGATGTGGTGTCAAATGTTTCAAATGGAAGTATTTCATAACAGCTCATGAAAGTGGATCTATATATCTCGCTTAAATTGTTGTATACTAATTGAGAGATCGTCCTGAAATTTTATATATGAGCTTGTTAAAGATAGTATTATTGACTGCTAGTGGGATATTAGATTGCTAGCGCCATCTCTAGGTCAAGTCGGTAACTTACCAGTCCATCTCGTATATATGAGCTGAAGCCATTTACTCTCTATTTTGTGGAAGGCAGTGCTAATTTTTGGCTGCCTCTGCGATAGAATTTGGTATCTATACTTTTACACAGCATATGCAAAATATCTTTGATGAACTATGGCGCAAAATCTGTGTATAAATATCTTAATATGTGATATAAAATGATTATCAGCATCTCAAAAGATGTATTCTGAAAACAGATTGCAAGAGAAAAAAAAAAGTTTTAAAAAAGCCCTTAAAAAAGTTTTCCACCGAAGACAATCCCAAATAATCCTACAAAATCTTTGGGGTATTATCACAGAAGTTTTGATTAAGTTTAAAGTGGTCTTAGAAATTAAAATTACGTTATTTATATATATTTTTATCAATAAGCACACTTGAGCTTGCTATTCAGAATATTTAATTTAAATGAATTTTTAATATGAAATTTTATAAACTTTTATAATAAAAGAAAACTCTTTTTTGAAAAAAAAAATATTTTAAAAAGAATTTGCATTTAGAAAGAAAAATAAACATCAAGGCGTTTTTTTTTTTTTTTTTTTTGACAAAGGTTTCTTGAAGTCATGGCTAAAAATACCAAGAATTTTTACTAAAGATATCGATGCCTTATCGAAATACTTATTCTGACGAATTTAAATCGTTAAATTGTACACATAAATGTAAAATAGATTAAAAATTCTCTATATCTGATACCGATTAAGAATTTCGTGCCTTACTTGTTCGTCTGCTGTGGGTTCCAGGGGCATGGCTCCACCTCCCCCAGTCTCTTCTTGTCAAGAGAAGTTATCCTTGGTGGTGACGCTACTGAAGCCAGTGAGAGGCATGAAGGGAAGGCCATTCTCGGGGGGTTGTCTGTCGTCTGGGCTGTGCTTCGGGAGAATCGGCTTAGTGGACCCGCCGCAGAAGATGGCGAAACGGAGTTCGCGGCAGAACATGACACACAAAGGTTCCTGTGGAAAACGAGATTGGGAAATTAACCTTAATCTTGCATGGTTAATAGGATAACAGACGCGTAACCGAAGTATAGCAGATTCGGGTCTCGTTCTTCCAAAGACGATCGGGAAGTGAATCTAATGCTTGTTAAATCTGTCAGAGCTCAAAGTCTTCGCATTGGAAAGCTAGGATGGACAAAATGGGATGTCTCACCTTCTGACAGTGACTCGGAATTAGGAAGCATTCAATAAACAAACGAACTTTGTACATTGCGGTAAAGAACAAGTATAAAAGAGGGCTTACGTAAAAAGTAGAGATTAAAGATTTGTTATTCTTTCTACCTTGAATATAAATAAGACCATCATCTATTTAATGTTTTATATAAATTTTGCTTAAAATACCAGGTATGTATAATGTGCTGGAAAAAGATAAAGGGTGCAGTTAAAAATTAAAATAAAATTCCCTCTTTTTTTTAGGAGAGAGAGGGAATAGGTTTGAGAATTTAAAGGATCTATGATTACCCTCAAAAGCATTTGAATGAAATTAGAATGAAACCTGCATTATACAACTTCCAGCTCGGAGAAGGCGATGGATAATGATTTTGGAAGCTAATTGTGACAAGATCAAGCTAACCTCTAGAAGATCACCAAAAGAAATCTTGCAAGAGCATCAATTATTCTATCCCCCGCAATTTTATTATTTGAGAGAGACTGCAAAAAGCTATAGAGCCCAAAATTGTTTGCAAGTACAGGCTGAAGAAAGTAACGAAGACCTTAATCGGATGGCAAATAAAAAAAAAATGTCCTCTTACCCGCTCCTCGCTGTCCACTTTCCTGGACTTCCACACGAACTCGACGATGGCAACGATGCAGGCTGCGATGAGTCCTGCTCCCAGCACCACGAACACTCCCCCCACGTTGGCGAGGCTTAAGGCGCTGGCTGATCCTGCCGTGTTGGTCTCGTCTTTGCTGCACTTTCCACCGCCTAATCGCTGTTTCCACCAGCGATCTTTTAGAATGTGCAGCGTTCCGCTTTCCTGGAGCTTCAGAATGGCGCTCGACAAAGGATTTCGATATGGTGACCCTGTCGAAACAAAGGATACGCTGCATTTAATAGTATGAAAGTTATAATAACAAGGAGTAAAGTAACAACCAATTACTGATTCCAAGTCCATTCTACACAGATATATTGTTTGGAATATCTAGAAATTGTAGCATGTTTAACTGCATTTGACTTCAGAATCCTGTCATTATAAAATTCGAAAGTGAGGTGCCTACTCCAATACCATTTTTATAATTTGACTTTGGTTTAAAATTAAGATGTCTATTGCAATAATTGGGTAATGAATTCTAAAACAAATGCATTGGTACTTTTATTTTTAATATCTGGATTTTCATAACGCATGTCTACTAAACATTGTGATCATGCGCTTAGCTTTTCAAATACACTAATTAATTAATTCTCAAATATTTTGGATTTATTCTAAGACTTAACTATTTTCATTATTACATTGAAAAATTTGAAAATTAGATTGGTACTTGATCGTTATACAATTTGTGCTAGACTGATATATATATTAAGTGTTTCCTAAAGGATTGTATTTACAACTCCAAGATTTTTTTTTATTTCACAGAGCCATTATTAAATGAATTGATCTGTGGTTTTAATCTAAATACAATACATCGACGAAATAAAAATTTATAAATGCAACGATGTTTGTGGAATTATTTGTTCTAATTCGGTTTTTTGGAAAAATTCGTACACTACACAGCTTAAATGCTTTTGTATATTATAATGAATCGCGTAACTGAAAGTAGTTTTTTTTAATATGTGCATACATGAGAGCTATTCAGAAAGTAAGGAACGTTTCCGTCTGACGTCGCTAGGCGCACGCCGATCACGTATATTTTGGTGTCTGCGTGCTCCGCATCTCAGTCGGCGTCCAGCCATCACAGCGGGAACATTTACACGCTGCCCGTTTATTCGATATTCAAATTTAAAATGCTCGCTGCAATTAAAAATCCCGCCAGTTGTGAGGTGCGGTCTATGATACAGTTTTTGTTGGCAAAAAACCTAAAACCTTTGGAAATTTTTTGGCAAGTGTGTGAAGTGTACGGAAACAACGTAATGAATGAAATTTCAATCCGGAAATGGTGCACTCAATTTAAAAATGATCGAAATAACGTTCACGGTGAAGAGAAGAGTGGACGCCCTAGCATTGTGATTGACGAACTGGTCGCTAAAGTTGATGAAAAGATTCTTGAAAACCGCCGTTTCACAATAACGGAGCTTTCGCTTAGTTTTCCACAAGTTTCACGGACTTAATTGTTTGAAATTGTCACACAAAAGCTAGGCAACCGCAAATTTTGTGCAAGATGGGTGCCGATATTGCTTACAGACTGAATGGCTGAGATCGCAGGCCGCAGAATTCTATGACGAAGGAATTTCAAGGCTTGTCCACCGCTATGATCAGAGCCTCAATTTGTTTGGTGACTATGTAGAAAAGTAGAATTTTAGTCGCTCTTTCTGATGTACATAATAAATTTTTTTCTTCTTGTACTTAGTTTCTTTTTAATTCCTAAACGTTCCTTACTTTCTGAATAGCCCTCGTATTACCATTCGTTCCCCTCCCCCCTACTTTTCCTGACGGGCTTATGAAGAATGAAATTTCTTACTGCAGCATTTTTGAGGAAATATAAAAGAAGAACTATTAATTTTAACAGAGTTGCATGGATCAACTCAATTAATCTGATAGATAAACAACGCTATTTCATTAATAGATGTTGTGATATTTTTTTTCTCGCTTGCATACTCAGGCTCAAATAAAACTCACAAATAAAGACCTCGTCTGTAACAAATAACAACGGAGGAATTTATTTACATTTCACCGTTTATCTCGGAGCTCGTTTCCGCTTCTACCTCTCACAAATATAGGCTTTCTTTGATCTGATTACACTGGCAACCACATTCTCGACAAAATGGAAGGGACACTGCAATTTTCTCGCTCCAACAGGTGTCATATAAAATACAGATGTTTTACCTAAAAATGGTTCTATCTTCTCCTTATATTTCACATATTATATTCAGTACCAGAAATTGCCTATTGAGAAGATTCAGTACTAGAAATTCATATAACCAACTAAACTACCTCATTAACAGAAATCACGCGAAGATGGAATAAAGGATTTTTTAATAAAGAAATTTTTTCTGGTTTGCCACTCAATAATCCAATGTTATTTTGCCTTATATCCTCATATCTACACGTTTTCCCCAAAGTATTGTGATTTTTTATTATTATTTTCGTATGATAAATAGAAGTCGAACATGGATAAAACCAATTGCAAAATAATTATTCAACTTCATCGGTCGATGAACATCTTTCTCCTCTTAATTACTTCTTTGATATGTCCAAACAAATGGAAGCCCGAAGATTCAAAGTCCAGGTTACAGAGAGGACGTTTGAGTGTGTTGTGTAGTGAAATCTCTTTAATTTTTCTTAAATTACATCAACTGTGTGAGATTTTGCATTGCCCTGAGGAAGGAGAAGATTATGAGCTGCGTTGGAAAATCTTTTGAAACCGATATACTGTTTAAGCCTTCTCCCAAAGTTCACTGTAATATACTGAATTAATCCTACGTTGGTCAAGGAGAAAATAAATGCACATCTTATTCCCTGTGAATCTTAAGAAAACAGTAGTAAGAACTTTTTTCAACAGATAACTAACTTTTGCTTTTAGTGAAACAATTTCTCTTTTTGTGTTCCATTCCATACTGGATCGCTTTGTTTCAAGGGGCTAAATATATGAACATATGAAGAATGAAAGTATGTAAAAAGATTATTTTTTTAAAAAAACTTTAAGGAAACAGTACCTCCAAAATGACCAAAATATCGATACATTTTTTATTATCTTGTTTTAATTGTATGATTTTTCAAAATATAATTACAAAATTTCACAGCTCTAGCTACATTATTTAGCGAGTTAATTAAGTTTTCTTTAATGCTGGGCTAAGTCATTCCATTGACTTCTACAATTTTAAATGATTTTATCTCAGTTTTTTTTTTTATGATATTTATATTTTGAAATGCAAAGGCTTTTTTTTTTAAATCAATATAAAGTTTTGAAAATTTTCTGGGTGTTTTGTAAAATAGGCTAAATAATTCTGTGTGTAAAATGAAAATTTAGATAAATAAATATTTTCATAAAAAAATCCCCAAAATTAGATATAATTGTTTTCTTATTGTTTTTAGTGTTATCTGATACACACACACACATATATATACAGAAAAAAGAATTGAAAAACTGACACCAATATAACCCAACCCTTGCACATAATTGTGCGAAATACTTTTAAGAATTTGAGAAAAAAAATATTATTTAAGTATATTAAAATTCGTAGAAATAAAAAAAAATTTATAATATTGAAATATTTTTTAAAAAATTAAAATTTTAAATAAAAGTTTGTAAATGAATTTGTTTATTCTGAAATGCGCATTTTATGTGTTCAAATAGGGTGTGAATAAAAATGTTTTCCATAGAAATATCTAACTAAAAATGTTGCTCGTATGGTACTGTATCCCCTTAAAAAACATATCATGGTTGCTGTGGCAAAACATGTTAAAAAATCGTCTGTTATATTAAAAGAGTCTCATTTATTTTTTATCAACTGATGTAGTTGATTCTTACCAGGGTGAAGTTTATTTAGGAATAAAAATAATGTATTGTTACATTTTTGGAAATTTAGGAATGAATGTGATATAGAACCAGAGTCTAAATGAATAAGAGTTGTCATTAAATGAGAAAACAGCAAATAATTAAAAAGATATTAAATAGTTAAGAATCCATAGTAAGGATAAATCCTTTGATACATACTTCAAAAAAAAAAGAATATATTTGCTTCGAAACTGTCGTCAATTCACTCCATTTTGCTAGACATTATTTTCCATAAATGGAATAGTAATATATATAATTTATACAGGCAGTGGTGAAAATCATGATGGCCTAGTGATAATTGAGGTGTAGTTAGGTCATAAAGTAAAAAGTCCTTTTGATGAGCAAATTTATAAAGATAAAGCCGAACTTTTAACAGGTCAAGGCCTCAATAATTTGTGCCAGCTCTCTCCATTTGTGTGCAGCCCTCGTTATTTCAATCCCATTGGGAAAATGACGAACTACATTAGTTAATAAGTGTAATCCGTTAAGAGCAAATGTATATCATTTTAAAAATAAATAAACCAAGCATGTTTTATCCCTTATCATAATTGCTACCATGAGTTGACATTTAGTATTTTTATCACTGTTTCTTTCTAAGACATGCCGACATATTCTGACATGTTTAATACTTTCTGCTGCTCTGCATTATTATTAGTTTTCATTTATGTATTCTATAGTTGACGAAATATAGGTAATAAAGTAAATATAAATAACCTTAATCACTCAGAAAAGAGTATTTAATAATCAGATTAATGATATTTACCTTTATAAGCGAGTTATTAATTGTTTGTGATAATTAAGATGTAAAATAGGATTAATTTAACTAAAAAGTAAATGTGGAAAATAGCAACTGCTTGTAATAAATAAGCAGATATTTAAATTTTCAATAATACAATTAAATGAGCTTAAGGCTCTCGTCTACCCGCCATTTTGATTTCGTGGACATAATGTTAATCCTATGGAATTTCGACTTTAATTCTCACATCTTTACTATTTGATTTATTTGAATGCAATAAAGTGCATCTGAAAGAGCAAAAAAATAATGAATGCTTGTGTGGAATTACTTTTTTCCACCGATTTTTAAAAATATTTTTATTCTTATTTTAATTATTCGTTTTTGAGTTTTCCGGTCTTTAAAGAATATTTTCAAATATTTTTAAAAATCGGTGGAAAAAGGTAATTTCACAGAAGCATTGGTTATTTTTTGCTCTTTTAAATGCACTTTATTGCATTCAAATAGATGAAATAGCAAAGATGTGAGAATTAAAGTCAAAATTCCATAGGATTAACATTACGTCCACGAAATAAAAATGGCGGGTAGAAGGGAGCCTTAAATCACTCATACATACCATTTTCAATGTTCTTAAGAAACAAAGAAGATATCGGAGAAAGAGTTTTAAGAAATAAGCCGTGATAGTAAAAGTCAGAAAGGTAGAGATTTTCTTAAAATTAAATGTGTCAAAGCAATTTCTCTATTACAATTTCGTAATCAGAAGAAAAAGTATTATCAGTATAGAAAGATAGAAAAAATTTGCAATTCATAATGACGCAAGAAATCGTTTCGCCGCATTCAATAATGACGATGTGACCGGGTGTGAAAGAACTGTTTTATTGCAGCTCTTGCATACCGTAAGTGGCGACTAAAATGAGTACCCAGTGTCTGGGGGTATAGCTGGGCGCCAAACCCCTGGGGTTTATATCAAAGGACTGATCCTGAAGGTTGGGGGACCTCAGGTGCTTGGCTTCTTTGGTAAGTA
The DNA here is from genome assembly GCA_019974015.1 of Nephila pilipes. Lineage (NCBI taxonomy): Eukaryota > Metazoa > Arthropoda > Arachnida > Araneae > Nephilidae > Nephila > Nephila pilipes. The sequence goes on along the minus strand of BMAW01042029.1, from coordinate 530,420 downwards.
GGGGCATCATGTCCCCGAGGGACCTAGTGACCTTGTTCTTTCCTTATCCTGAACTATCTTTGGTAAACATGGACGACGTGCTTCAGGGATACCTTAGCGATCTTTCTCAATTTTCGACCCTTCTTGTTAACCAATTTCCATCTTTTTTCAATGTTTTCAAACGTCCAAATAACAGGTTTACCTTGTTTGGCGCAGCATAGCCACATTGGCACTTGCGCCATCAAAAATCACATGTATAATGACGATATGATTTTTGGTTGCTGAAACATGGGAGATGCGTACTTTAGAACTTATGGGTGTTCTCACCTGCTGGAGTCGCAATACCATAGCCTTTGTTATCGAGCAGCCCTCCAATCTGCATGAGTTCGCACTCCCTCTCGACGATGTACTCGATGGAAGTGGACTCCATGAGGAAGGCATAGTTCTCCTTCTTAACTCGCTCCACGCCTTTGCTGTTCGATTCCGTGAAGACGCTCGGGCGAGCACTCTGCATGAAGGCCCACATCCGCTTGAAGGTGGGAATCGTCGATTCCTTTGGGGGGAGGGAAAAAATAACATTTTTTTTTTTCATCCGGAATTCGAAGATGAAGAAAGTGGATTCGCTCATCAAAGTATAAATTACCTCACGATGATGTAAAATATTTCATTTAATATATTCATATAATATTTATATCAATATTTTCCATATAATAGAAACTAATGATATAGTTTATCTTAAATTCGATCACACGATTTGATTTTAAAGTGCAGATGATGATTTATCTTTTCAAAATCTCGGATAGATCTGGTTTAAAATTTATTGTAATTTTATCAGAGCTAAGTTATTTCTAAAAATATTCCAAAGACTTAATTTTCAGATTTCCAAAATTAATAAATCTACAATCAATTTTCTTTTTAATGTGTGCTAATATATCGTTGTTTTGAGAAAATGGCGTCAACAAAAATGCGTAGGCATAAAATAACGGACATTTGGCTTTAAGTTCAAAAGATTGACATTATAATATATTATGATTATAATAATTACATTTAGTGGACTCCATATTTACATTTCTAACGTATATTTAATATTCAATCGTCTGTTTTTATTTTAATATTCAAATAGTATATTATTGCTTATGGTTTATCGTTTGCTCTTGTTTTAATATTTTATTTAATAACTGCTTTTTATGGCAGAATCTTCAGTTTTTATTCTTTTTGTTGTTGACATTAGCAACTTTTTTTGTACTTAAGAATGTTTGGTTGTGAAAATTAAAATTTAATAGGAATTTGAAGAATGTTATTTTCTTTTCTCTATAGTAATTGCTCCTGGGGCTCGGAAGTGTTCTTACTCTGGGCTAATTAATATTTGTTTTGAATAATTCTGCTTTTTCGTGAACTTAACAGAAAAAAGATAGAAAAATAAGTTAGCACATGTTAAAACGAAATTAGCAAAGCTAATTAATTATTTTTCATTTTTGATTTAATCATATTGCTGTCAGACTGAAAACTCTTACCTTAAAAAATGTCTGCGTAGAACCCGAATCGACGCATCCGTATTGGATGTGCGATTGTTTGGCGAGATCTTCTGCTCCTTCAATGGGTGAGACGAGTCTCTCTACGGTCAAGAAAGCCGCCAAATTGGCTGTATACGAAGACACCATAATTAGGGTGAAGAACCACCAAATGCAAGCTACCACTCGCGTGGATAAGGCCCTGAAAAGATGTTTTGCAAACGATAAATTTTGTTTCTTCTTGTTAAAGAAAAATACATAAGTTGCATTACAAGGGTTATTACGATGATTTTATTACATTAAAGTGAATTTTTAATAATGGAAATAATAAGAATGTTTGTTAACTCAAAAGTAATAGTTCAAGTTCTTGTAAGATATTAAGCATTTGGATATCTTCAATTTGTCCAATAATAGAAATTCAAAGTTTGCTAAAGGAAACTCCTAATTTTCATCTCAATAAGTATTTATACCATTATTATATTTATTCTAAGAAGTGGTATTATCAATTCATCAGTTACAGGTAAAACTGTTATAAGGAATTTCAACTTAATAGTTTACCTATGTGTGCGTAAATTCTGCTCTCTTCCTTTTTTTAATGTTCATATTAACCCTCTAATATGATTAGAACGCACACTAACCACATTCTAAGTGCATTAAAACTTCCTACTGGGATCTCTAACTCTTTGAAATCCTTACCCATGCGTTAAGAATTTTATATTATGAAATTATAGATGTTTGAAGACAGTAATAAGTAAGAATGTAGGAAATACTAGTAATAAGAGTTTTTAAATGTGCAGTAGAGAGAAATCCTGTAAGCTTACAATCCAAAAGGGTAGGAAATATATAGAGACTGTCAGCATATAGGAAATATTACAAATTATTTTACATGTGCACTTTACTCTCCGAGGCAGTTTTAGAGAAACAAGGAAATCTTTTAAAATAAAAACACATAAGAATTCAATATATAGCATATTCAAAATCAATACATTAATTATTTTCCCATGGCTCGGAAAGATGTCCACAAACCGGTTTCTGGTTCTGGATAAATCTTATTTTAACATGCCTCTTGACGAAGAAAATTTTTGGTTCGCGACAAATCACCGAATTGGTAATCTCTCTTCTGGTAACCCCACTCTAAACGCGATTACAGATTCTAAAAGTAGCCTGGACACTTGACCGACGATTTTTTTTTTTTTTTTTTGGATAAACGTGGTCGGTAATCAAGCTCCCATTACGGTTCGAATGGTGTTGACGAAAGGAAGCAATATCAGCATAAAAGTATGTAATATTAAAGAAATTATTCCTGATTTGAAAATAAAGAGTGTCACGAATTTTTATGGTAAACTACGTGGTGGACAGTGAAGCATTCATTACAAAATCAGACTCCTCAGGTGGAATACGAGTTTCATCGTTGTTTTGCCGAAAAGAACTCGCGATTGCCAACGAAACTCAATGTTTTTCCTTTTTTTTTTTTTTAGTGGTTAATATTTTTATTCCTGTCCTTTTTTTACACGTCTTATTTATGGCTGGGTTGCTTATGCGTTTCGACATATTCCTGCTTAACGTTGAAACGAATTTGAATTTGAAAATCGCGCGTTTTTTCGTTGTTTATTAGAGTTTTTATACAATTTACATGTTTTCAGCAAATCGTGTCTTCTCCATGTTTTTTTATCTTTCGGACAAAAAGCCATCTTTTTTCCTCTTGCGACGACAAGTGATGAGTTTGAAACGCTGAAATAGGTCTTTATCAGTTTTCTTAAGAAGAATAAGTAAGCTTGCCAACTCTGATAAAAACCATACAACAAGCTGGGAAATTTTTAAAATCGATTTTAACTATATTATTATATGCTTTACAATATAATGAAATAATAATTTTTAATATTGATGTTGAATAATTCAAAACAATTTCGTTTTCAGATTCTTATTCATATATTTTGTAATTGTTGGATCTACTATAATTCAGACAAGTTTTTCCACACAAAAAAAATCAAATTGTAGTAAACAAGAAAAAAATAGTTCTAAATATGTATGTGGAGCAATAATATAATGTCTGGAAAGAACTTAAAAGAATACCATTACAAATTGCTATCATTGACCTTTTGGTGAAAAAAGGAACTCAACTGGGCAGATAAAAAAAAAATTTTTTTTCGTTGTTGCTTATCTTTATGTCTAGCCTAGGGTAAGCCATCTCCACAAGTCTATTCGCCGATAGAAAGGCATGGAGTGGAAGAGGATTATTGAATAAACCTTCTGGGGACAGCTCCAGGCACTCAGGGATGTGAGGGGGGGGAGTAAATTCGTCTGGCAATTCAGGCACGTCCGGAAAACATTTAAAAACATTAAATATTACGTGTCACAAGATTTAACGTACAAAAACGAACAACATAAAGAGGATATTCTTTCGTGTTGAGAATAATGTGGCACATATTAGGACTATAAAAATTCAGTCCACCTTAGAATATGGCACTCACAGATTAGGAATAATTCAATATGGCGATTTTTTAGTATAAATAACGTATTAAGAGTAACCCATTTTGTGCATGAGAGAGATGGTAAAATAGCGAATTTATGACTCCTTGTTTTTGGGTACATATGTCTTAAAATAATTAGTAGAGCTTAGATTTTGTGTGTGTGTGCCTGATAATTATATTATAAGCATTTCATAGAACTAGATAAGTAATTTTTTTAGTCAAAAAGTTATTCTTTTCTTCTTTATTCAATATGAAAATAATTCTTCAGACATATTTGCAATTAGATACCATTTTTTAAGGAAACTATTTCTTAAATGTACATAATATTTTACTTCTTATATATATTAAAACACGCACAAAAATAATGAACCAATTTTTTTAATGATATCACTGTATATTTTCTTCGAAAATATTGTAGAATTTGGTAATCTTGGAGATTTTAATTCCATTCTTTCTTTCATATGAAAAAAATTATTTCTTAAAATTTAGGTATTACTTAAGAAAAAAAAATTTTTTTTTGGTTCACTATGTGCATATATATCCTTTACAGAAGTATAGAAAATTGGAAACTTGTCGTGTAATATCTTTTTAAAAATTATATCTAAATTAAAATACGTCTCAATTATCATGATCATATTCAACTAAGATGGGAAAAATACTTTTTGATTAAGAAACTACTTTTTTTAGTTCTATAGAATGGTTAAAACTCTTATTAGCACACAAAAAATCTAAGCTCTGCTAATAATTGTAAAAGATATATTTCCCAAAAACAAGGAGTCATAAATATGGAACCTCGTATGCCCTGGTTCCCTTACAAACACCCAGTTAATATGAGATTCTTCATCTGTAAGCAAATCAGTATAATGTATACGATGTGAAGAATGTCTTACTTAGGCGTGAGCTCGCAGCCCTGTTGCATGAGACATCCCACAGTGAACCAGAGCGTGTTGAGTAGTGTGAACTGGTTCTGCAGGACGTCGGGGCTGGGGTCGCAGGGATGCGGGTTGGTCCACTCGTAGGGGCTGAAGCGGGCCACGATGAAGAGAAAGAGACTCACGCCGAGGAAGGCCGTAGCCATGTACACCCACACCTCCAGAGATAGGGGCGACAGGAACGAAAAGAGCTTCGGTACCTTCTTGGTAGGTTTGCGGAAGAGGATACTGATGCCAAGGTTCATGAAGGGCATCGTGAAGTCGACGGCCTGTTCTCTATGATAAGTGATCGTCAGGTCACCTATCGCAATGTCAGCCCGCTGCCGGAGGAAAAAGGAATTCATCAACAGTATCACAGTTAAGATCTCAAAATCTGACACATTTTAAAATGTAATTTAAAATCAACTGGCAGGTTTGACACTGTGTGGTTTGGACCCAAATGCTTCGCAGGATGAAAAGTTTTGTTTGTGCAAATAAAAAATAGTTTCGAATTTCCTTCATATATGGCGATGAAGGAAATTCGAATTGAATTCAGTTCATATACACGTTTCATTTGAAAAGATTAATTTTGACGCTGAAATCAAGAATGACAACTCTCGCCGGAAAAGTTAATTGTGTAGGTTGGTACTCAGAAACGAAATCCATTATTATACTGCTAAGGAAGTTTTGAATCCAATAAAAAAATGAATAATTCGAACTCAAAACGGCAATTTGGATTGGCTTCTTAAATTTTTAAAAATTGGGAGCGTTTTGGATAGGGAAAGAAAGGACAGGCCGAAAACATACAAAGAAAATATTGCACAATTTTAGCAAATATTTGCTTCTAGTCTAAAATTATCAACGAGAAATACATCGCAATATCTAAATAACAGATGTGGCAATTGATTACGAGATTGACGCTGCTACAGAAGAAAAACGCATGCGACAAAAGCCAGCGACCGACAGCTGTTTAGCGTGAAGACTTCTCTTTCGTATGCAGTGCCTTTCGATTCTGGAAACAAATTCGTATAGCCGTAGCCTTCGTTCGCATTTAAGTTTTTTTTTTTTTTTGTTGTTGTTGTTTTGGAGGGAAAATGATAAGTGAGCAACGAATAGTTGACAAACATGAAACATGGGAAAACCGCTACTGAAACTAATAATTTATTGAAAGTGTATGCCAATGAATGTTAATCGCTTTCACTTATTTTTTAGTGGTTTAAGCATTTTCGAGATGGTCGAGAAAACACTGAAGATGATTCAAGCGGATCGTACTTCCACGTAAAAAAGGGATGGTAATATCGAAAAAATCGGTAATCTGGTTCGATCTGATCGTCCGTACAACGCCATCTATGCACAAAATTCGATACAAACTTTTATCTACGCAAACACAACTTTTGTTCGAAAGCATTTTTGACCAATCCACCATTCTTGTAATTCGTGTCAAGGTACCCTGTATATGTATATATATAAATTTCGCATAGGAACAAATGGTTTTAATACATATATTACAAAAGCAGATAAATTATCACTAACTATTTTACAAGATATTATAAATAACCTTAAGAAGACGGCTATGATTAAAAAGAGTTATTTTCGGCGTAATGAAATACATAAAAATGAAGAAATTGGCTCTATATATAGCTAAGTGATTTTGAAGACCTGTTTAGTTCTATACATACAAAGGATTTGATAAACGTTCTTTTATACATTTTTAAGAATAACAATGTTAATAAAATAATTTCTGATGATAGATTTGATTATTTAGCTAAATTAATACTTAAAAGAAATTATAAAATTTTAACTAATAAAATATATGAACAAATTAAAGGTATTCCACTAGGTGATCTAGCTGATAATAGCTTTGCAAATATTTATTTACATTGTCATGAAAATATTAACATAAATAATAATTATTTTATTTTGTTTCGATATATAGACGACCTAATTATTTTTCAAAATAATTATATACCAAACATTACGTTTAATTTATCTTCATATTGTTCCTATCAAAATTTAATTCAAAATATTCATAATAATGACTCTGAGTCAGAGATATTATTACAGATAATAAAATATACAACAATATATTTGATAAAAGAGATTATTTTAATTTTCAAGTAAGTAAATTGTACCTTATAGGATTTACATCATGTTAATAATAATTATACTAAGCTGGATTTACCTAAATTCAATATCCAGACACTTATTTTTTATTATACTATATGTAACAAAAATTTAGTTGTGATTCAATGAGTTGTGAAAGATAACAATAAAAACTCCATAAAAATTATACTGAAACGAATTTACCTGTAAATTTTTAAGAGTACATTTGAAATTTATTGATTATAAATAAGAGAGACTTAATAATTATAGAATTTTTAAAATAACATTCAAGTATTTCCTTAGTGATTTATTAAATGCTTAGTCAAAAACCAGTTGTATTTTAATAGTGTATTTGGCGATACTTGTTCCTTGTTCTATTTTCAATACGCAGATAGCGATACCTGTATACATTTTGAAATTTAATCCTTTTATTAAGATTTGAATTAAATATCATATATATTTTTTAATATTGCTTCCATATTTCTTATAAAATATGTATCTAATTTTTCTTTTTTCGGTTTCATGTGAAATTATTATTACAATTATTTCCATCTTTTTCTTTAAGCAGAATTTTAATTGGCAGTAAGACTTCAGCAATTTTTTCAACGGATTAGAATGTTGATGGTATGATTTAGAATAATTTGAACTTTATATTCATCTCTGTGATTATTAATAAGATGTATATTTATGTTTATTTCATTTAATTTAATGGTATTTATGGAATAATTATTCTTATTTCTAATATATCGTTTTTACTTCCGGTAATTTTGCATGCTTATTCCTAGAGATAATTTTTTTTTTTCGAACGCCCTCTTTCGGTTCGAAATTTTTTTTTAATATCGAGCAATTTTACAAAAAAGTAATTGCTTGGAAGATGGTTAGGGTCCTATAAAATATGTTTAATCTGCTTCTCAGTCAAAAGCCTAAAATAGTTAATTTTAAGTACTTTATAACCTTGATTTGTTTCTTTAGTTAGTTTGTGGATATTAATTTTCCAAAAAATACTTTTATGTTTTGATTTTTTTTTCTTGTGTTTATTGTCTGTTTTGTATCATTATTCTTAGAATCTAATTAGCACAAACATTTTTAAGCCAGCATTTATTATTCATTATGATTTGATATAAGTTTATTCTATTGTATTCACAATTTTTTATATATATATATATATATATGTGTGTGTGTGTTGCTTATATATAATTGGAAACTAAGTTATAAAGTCATTTAATTACAGAAAGTATAATACTACATAATATTCAATAATATGTACTAAGCATGTAAATAATTAATGATTGAAGCAGAAAATGCATAAATTAAAAAATTACAATAAAGTATAATATATCGAAACCTAACTAAGATATAAAGGCCCATCTCAAGAGAAAAGAATTAAGAAATTGAATGCAAGAATGGAAATAAAGTGATTTTAAGGTCTCTCGGACTTGGGACCAAGAAAGGGACCCATCGCACTTAAGAGTATTAAACCAAAATAGGCAAATCTTAAAACAAAGTAAAGTTCAACCAAAAAGAAAAAAAAGTAAAATAAGAAAACAAATTCATTTAAACCAAAGCCCATTGTAAATCAACGCCTCAAGTAAAAATAAACTGTACTAATTTAACCACACATTATCAAATATTTTTATTAAATAGTTAAGAAAAAATTTACTGCATAAGCAAACATAAGATGTATATGTGTGTGTGACAATTAAAGTGAAATTTTCTCTTTCAAGATACATAAAGCTTCCTTATATGGAAGTTCTTTAAATAGGAATATTTTTAGAAATTTAATTTATAACCAAATTTTGCGTAATATCAAATTTGTATCTAAAACACGGGATATTTACAATTACCTGAATAAGTTTGAGAAAATCTATTTGGATGTACATTTTCATTTGAATTTATCAAGAGCCATTTAAATTATAATAATTATAATTTTTAGTTTTTCTATGGTTTAGTTAAAATTTTTAAGACAATTTTTGCACTTTTATTGTTTTAAAACAGGGATTTTTTCCTCTATTTTTTAATTCGAAATTCTCTTTTTTTTTCTATTTTTCTTATTTCGATAGTTTACAGCCTTTAAAATTTGTTAACTATTGTAGTTACTCTTTCTCTCTTATAGAGGGCATTTCTACATTTTTCGTTTTAACAAGCTGAGAAAATATTGGTTCGCTTGTTTTAAATACGTATTTTGTTCTTATAAAGCATTTGTCTCATGCATGTTTTTTTTTAATTCTTTTTTAATCTGATTGATTAATTTTGAAATTTCTTTGTTTTCATTCGGGCCTTAAAACATGATTAACTTGATAATCATTCAAAAGCCATATTTAAAATTTATAAATAGTTATTCTGTTTCATTTTCTATTATGATTTCCCCCTTCTCTTATATATATTTATAAGAGAGGGGGAAATATATATATTTATTATCATCGTTTTTCATGCCTATTTTGTACTTCATATTTTGAAGTTCATCTTCTTACTAATTTTGTCATGTTTCCATTTGCTTAGTTAATTGTTCTCGTTCATATTATTTCTAGGTTTTTGAAATAAAAAATGTCAATTTTTTTCTCACTTTTTATATAATAAAAAAAATTATGTATAGGTTTTTATTGTAATTTTAAGGATTGCTATTTAATTTTATTTTGTTTATTTAATTTTTTAAATTTATTTCGAATAGTTTTTATATTAATAAGATATTACTCTCTCTCTCTCTCTCTCTCACACACACACACACACTATATATATATATATATATATATATATATATTTGTGTGGGAAATTTGATATTTATGTGCAATTAAAAACTAATACTTGAATCATACACAAGATAGGAAGCAATCTCAAATATTAAAAGATAAACTAATGTATCGTTACTATACAAATGGGTAAAAAGATATACACCAATCCATATAAATATACTGATAAAACATTATAAAGAATGAATGAAAATAAATATGCAATTTTAACTGTTAAAGAAGAACATTATGTACTATAGAAATTTCTAAAAGAAAAATAAATTAATCGAAAAATAAATTGACAACAATCAAATTTTTCACACAAAAATAGATAAATTGAAAAACTGTATAAAATAAAGCCTGAAGAAGAGTAAGAGAATGAAGGACAATATATTTATTGTTGTAACAGGCCTTAGACGTTCGTTTTGGTTTTCCCAGAATTATTGACCAAAGCATCCCCCCCCCCCCCCAAAAAAAAAAAAAAATAATAATAAATAAATGTATTACAAAAAAGAGGTTATAAAATCAAAGATGCAAATGAACTGCCATGAAAAGCAAAAAAGACATTATAGAATCACTTACGAAGAATAAAACCAAGCTAATCCCGAGAAATCTAAAATAACAAAACATAATATAACTAAAATAACTGAAGATATTATTAATAACACAAAATATAAAACAATATAAAATAAACTTACACGATAATAGCAAACAATGGAGACATTTAGCAAACAGGGTGGACAAATTACCCTCTATAATTAATAAGTTAAAAGGTAGCAAAACCATCTACTAAATATTGTCAGAACTAAAAGAAATATAAATATAAATATTACAAAATAAATAAATAAAAATGAAGCAAAAGAAATAAAAGAGAAAATTTTAAAAAATATTTTAAAAGCAAATTCAAGAAATAAAAAGTTAAAAATCAGTTAAAAAATAAATAAATATGAAATAAAAAGTAATAATATGTTGATAAATATAATTTTTTTAAAGAAAAACTAGATTATAATTTAAAAATTAATTTCCTCCCTATTTTTTAAATTTTAGATTTCTTTTTAAAAAGTTCATAGTATAATCAACCAACAATTTTTAAACTAAAATAATTTAAAAATTAATCTATTTTACAATTTTTATATTTTAAATTTCTTTTTTAAAATATTAGGATAATCAGCCTTTACACTCGTAATACAGAAAATATTTAAATTATTTTGAAAATTTAAAGACATATTAACTACATTGATATTTAAAGTAAATAGTTATATATATTATATTTTTACAAATATTAAAGCTTAAATTGTGTTATCAAATTAAGGAACTCTATTAATAGGGAAACAATAATTATTTCTCATGTCAAATATATTACTAATAATCCTATTTTTATGTTGATATCTAAAATTCTGTTTCGTATGAACTTATATCAATTTCAATCCGATTTATTTAAGAAGGATAAAATGTTGAATCCAGTTTAAATTCTGGGTTGAATTTATTTAAAAAGCTATAAGGTCCTCAATACATCTAAATAAAATGAATTTATTATTGTCCATAAAATTATGTTCATAGAAATGAAAATAAATACTGTCGAGGCTATCACCGGCAGCAATATTAATAATTATATATCAAACATGCCAAATTTTACTAAAAGCTTTTTTAATATTAATACTATTAATTGAAATTAAGTTTTTACGATTGCTTAGAATATTTCTGAAATTTATATTATCAAATGATTTATTCTATATCTTCAATATTCTATTTTTTATTATCATTTTTACTAACATCAATTTCATATTTATGAACTAAATAGTTACAGATATCTTTAAAAATGTGTATACAAATACTATCTAATTTATTTTCTTTAATATCGAAATCCCTTAGAATTTTAAATTATCTTTTCTTCACTCTAAAAAGAAAGTAATAATTGTAAAGATTAACTGAGAAAATAATATCTGAAATTCTGAGAATTATAAAAAATATATAAAAGAAAAATACCAACATTAAATTACAGGTAATCTAAATATGGCTTGGGATAAAAAAAAATAACAGTCATTAGGAATAAAGGTAAATGTTTCAGAAATATAACCTGTAACCATAATTACTAATTATATATAAGAAAAAGTAAAGATATCATTGATATTTCTTAAACTAAATTGACTATTAAATATAATTTACCTATTGAAGCTTTCAAGAATATGAATTTATATAAATGAAAAATTGAAATAGCTGAATTTTATGATAAAAGAGAGTACTACGATTAGTGATATGAAAAGTTCTAATAAAAAGTTACAAGATGAATTCGTTATTTGCTATTTGATAAAAAATCAGGAAACTATGCTATTATTTCAAAAACCTTTAGGTTAATTTGACTTATGAGCATTTCATTAATAGCAACGATTTTTTTTAATGTTACTGATAGTGATAGAGAAATTATCAATAGAATTAAATATTTATATAAGAAAATAGATAAAACTTTAAATATCAGAAAATTTATTTATATGTTTTTAACGTATAAATTTTACACAAAATTCCTGTCGAATTTAGAACAATGACTCAAATTCTTAATAGTTCTATATCTTATGAGAAATTTAAATGTCTTACTGCTGCAAAAATCTTTCAAAAGAATTTACAAAATATTATACATGGTTTTGATAAAACTGTTATTATTAGAAATAGTTATGAAATTATAAATTATACAAAAAAGTAAAGAGATTTTTCCTATTCATAGTTTTGACTTTGAAAATTAATAATATTCTATAGATTTAGAGGACTTAATTAAGGTTATATCGGTCAATTTTAAAAAATAAAAAATGTAACGTCGCATGTGGGAGAGAATTGTATTTTGAGCATTTGATTGAAGATATTATCATCTCGGTTAATTAAAACCCTTTTATTTTTCGGTTCACAGCACAGGGATGCATCACATCACAGGAATACTAATAAGAAATATATAAAAGACATTTTCACATAAAACATGCATACACACGCACAACTAGAGGAAGGAAAACAAAACCTCTCTTTTTCAACATCACCACAGGTGGCTTTAGTAGTCTCGTTGAAGTTAAAATCATGAAGTTACAAAAATTAATATTTCTATATCTTATGAGAAATTTAAATTTCTAATTAATCTTGTTTCAAAGGAAAATCATGTTAGTTATAATGTAAAAAATTAAAAAGAAATTAAAGGTGTACCACAGGGTGATACTATTAGTAATAGTCTTGCTAATATTTATTATCACTTCTATGAACATAAATTTAGAGACAATAATAAATTCATTTGGATAAACTGATGACCAAAAGATTTTTCAAAATAATTTCAACCCTGAATTTAAACCAGATTTGGCATTTTATCGTTTTTTATTAAATCTGATTGAAACTGATATAAATTCATATGAAATAGAATTTTAGATATCGTCTTAAAAGTAGGATTATTAGTATTGTATTTGGCATGAGAAAAACTAATGTTTCTCTATTAATAAAGTTCTTTTCTTTGATAATACAATTTTTGCTTCAATATTTACAGAAATGTTCATATAACTATTTACTTAGAAATATCAAATTAATAAATATGCTTTTTAATTTTCAAAATAATTTAAATACTTTTTGTATTACTTGTGCAAAGGTTGATTAACCAAACGATTTTTAAAAGGTATATATATATATATATATATATATATATATATAGTGTGTTTAATGATATTTTTGTTTTATAGCTATTTTAGTTATGGTTTTAAAGATTTGTGTGGGCATATGTATTGTTCTTTTTATTTAATTTATTTTTAATGTTTTTTATTTTGCTTTTAATTTCTTTTCCGTAGTATGTTTGGTTTTATACCTATTTTTTTAATAATCTATTTTGCTCATAGGGATAATTTGAGCAATAATTCTAGAATAAATTCTCCTAACAGTCTAAAGTCTATTAAAAATTGAAATATATTATTTTCCAATTTTTTTTTTTACTTGACAATTTTTGGTATTTGAAACTTTTCAAAGACTACACCTTTTTTGGTATTTCTTGTTTTTATCTATTAATTTTAATTTGCTTCCTTTTAATTTATAATATTTCTCTTATAGTTAAATTTATTTAATATATTATCATTCACTTTTCAGTTTACAATTTTTTTCTTTCCACTTCTGATTTGATTCATGTCTTTCTTCTTAACGATTCAGTGGTGATTTTTACATTTTTTATAATGTTAACTTTAAAATTAACTTCTTAATTTATTAATGATTTTTTTTAAGAAATTGTGTTATTCAATTTATATATATATATATATATATATGTGTGTGTGTATATATATATATATTCCACGAATTACCCACTAATCGAAAACTAAAGTAAAAGAGACTTAATTAACAATAATTGAAAAAACTGTACAAAAATTATTTTAATTAGTTAATTCGAGATTATTAAAGATAATTTTTTCTGTTGTTATTTATTTATTAATTAATCAAAGTAAAATATGATTCTAAATATGATTTTAAAAAATAGAATACAATCATTGTGTGAAAAGATGAAAATTTATTTGCGGATAAAATTATCGGTGCTTTTACATATTTTTCTTTTTAAAATTAAACGTATAATTCTATCTCATACAGACTTTTCATTTATTTAAGAGATATATTAAAGTTATTCTATAACAACAAATTAGTTTATTGATATTGTGTTTTCACTGCCAACAATCTGAAAAAGAAACATTATGAATTAAAATCTAATTGTAATCCTTGTAAATCCAGATGGTATGTATAGAGAATAAATTCTAAGTCAAATTTAAAGTTCATATCCGTAAAATTTTTCAAACATGATAAAAATTTCTATTTAAAACAAAATTCGCATTGTCTGCAACACAAACAGACCGGAAAAAAAAATATTTTATACCCCATCAATGAGTTCCTTGATCATTCCGTTCCATTCACCTTGTTCATTTTTTTCTCCGTATTTTTTGTCGTTTACTTCTTTGATTTTGAAGTTGAAGTTGAGGATTTTGGCTATTTCTTTCAGGAGGTCGATGCAATAGCCCTCATACTTTTCGTTACCTTCGAGTTCTTCGTGGTTTTCTTTTAGCATTGTGTATGGGGCATTCTGAAACAAAAAACGAAATTATTTCTCAGTAAATTAATCTCATTTCTATGTTAGTTAAGTTAAATGTTTAAATCACATATTATGAGAGCTATATTATTTATAAGTATGGCGGAACTGAAACCTAAAGAGTTCCACATAAATTAACCTGTCAACCTTTTGTGTGTGTTTATGACAATTTATTAACATTTATCAGCAATGTAAACCTGAATTGGGCTCAAAATATTTTCAGGTCTTTGGATCTCACTAAGAATTGATACAGTTGTGATGATGGGGTATTCGCGATTTCTCGTCACTAACCTCGGAGACATTTTAGTAATTTGAATTGGGTAAAATCACAATTCCTTCCAAGCAAAATTAAATGCGATTAAGTAAATTATATGAAGATAAGAAAAATAGGGGATTGAATCAAGGATAGTAATATATTAGTGAAGTAGAAATGAAAGGAAAGAGAAGGGAGGTAAACGACAAGCTGATAGATATTTATGTATTGAATTGAATAATCTCAATTTTCACGTTTACACTAATAATAGTTGGAAGTGACTTATGATCAGAATTATCGGAGTCGAATCTGCTGTAATCGAGAGGTACTTGAATTGGAATGAGTGATTTGGTAAGCAAAGACTTTATTATATGAATGTAAACTAAAATTGACTGAAGGAGAATTCAAAAGAGAATGATATTATGTATCATTTGATAGTTAATAAAGTGTTTTGTCCTGTTCTTACGTATCGTCATTTGGAATTTTCAATTTATTGACTACTCAGTCAGACTTTAAGATACCTGAAGAATTAAATAATAAAGGATATACGTCATATATAATATATATTAATTATAATTAATATTCTGACTAATAATTAAAATGTATTAAAATTATAATTAATATTCTGACTTAGAAATGTGTACAATTTTACAATGAATACTTTCGAGAACTCGAAGCAATAAAATATGAAAATGAATAATGACTGAAAAATAATATATAGCGCTAGGTGTAACAAACGCATAGAAGCCGTTAAATCTACCTGTTTTAAATTCCTACTATTAGTTCCCACTCTCCCTATATACATTTATTTATATATCTTGCTCAAATTTCCATTCGTTAATAAAATACTTTTTAATCATCCACTCAAGTTCAAATACATTTTTTTAAAACTTGTATCAATGACACTTGATGTTAATACAGTTTTTTCAAATGTTAATTCATTAAATAAATTTAAGCGGTGAAAATGCAATTTAGCCCAACCACTAGGGGCGATTTCAAAAATTGCCGAACTTGGTATTTGGGGGGGGGGGGGGGGGACTTTTAACCCGCGGGGGGGCCCGGGAGCCCCATCTGGCAAAATACCGCCAAATAATTCCTTTCACCAGGTGTGGTTGGGCTAAACTACATTCCAAACATCTAATTTACCAGATGATTAAAGACGCAAGCCAATGCTTCTATTATGTCATTTGTCTTGCAATGGCGAAGTTGGTAGAGTGTCGGTCATGCCTTCGGATCGAATCTCATCGAAACATAATTTTTTTCATTTGATTTTCAAATAATTAATTTTATATATGGGAGAAAAAAAAATTTCTCTTATATAAGATATTTAGCAGGATATAAATTTAGGAATAAATACCGTCAGTGACGAAGCGTGTAGATCGCTGGAAAAAAAATTCTTTTGCCACTTAATATTGTGATTCTGTCATATGTATAATACATATTTATATTAATCGTAATAATTAATAAAAAGTAACTAAAATAAAAATTTTCTTTATTGACCTAAGTAGGAATTGACTGTAATTTTTTTTTTTATATTTCTTGTTTTAATTGAAAGCTCTTTAAATTAGAGTAAAAAATACATAAAAGCAATAATATTATTTTTATTTAATAAATGAAAATTAATTTTTTCAGTTTTCTTTATTTCATTTTGAATCACATTTCCATCTCTTTCATCGCAGAAAACTGTTTTTGAAAATCTTTGAATATTTTTCAATACTCGTATTCTTTAATAACACACAATAACATTTTTGTCCAATAATAACACAATAATTTGTCCATTCTCAGAATCTTTAATGAAATAAATTATAACTTATTTAGAGCAAAATTACTCACAATAAGTGTCGTGACAATGAGTGTTTTATTCTTCAGAGACTGCATGATTTCCTCCGCAGCTCGGGTGTAGTTGGTAGTCATGTTGAGACCATTTTGATAACTCCACTCGCCCGACTGAAAAAAAAAGCATCATATAAAAATTATTTTTTCCTTCAATTGAATTTTTGTTTTACATTTGTATTTCTGCTTAAGTTTTAGTTTTATATTATCTTGTTATAATGTAATTCACTGAAGTGTGATTGTTGGATCCGCAACACTGGTTTAAACGTGTATTATTCCATTTCAAAATATGAAGGAACAGTATTAATTTCATAGTCTCAATATTTATTTTCACTTATTTATTTTCTCTTACTTTGTTATGATTTTAATATTGTTTGATTTTTAAATGTATGCAATTTTTATTAATGGTTTTTTGGTTGTATTGTGTAAATATTTTGTTTCATGCATTTAAATAAATTTTTGACTTATTTTCATTACAAGTTTTTACTTTAGGTTATATTTGTATTTCGATTTTTGGTAATACACATTTAACTTTTTAGTTTTTCTTTAACTTCGGAATTTTTTTAATTTTTTGTTCTTAATAAATTTTTCAAAAGGCTTTAGAGCTCGTAATTTGTATTTTATATGATCTTGTTAACATATATTATATATATATATATATTATTATTACATATACATATATATATATATATACATATATAGTTGTTATTACAGTTATTACATATGCTATATTATTACATATATTATATTTTATACATATATATATATATATATATAGAGAGCATAATATATATATATATATACATATACATATATATATATTTTATATACATATATACATATATGTATATATATATATACATATATATATATATATATATATATAATAAACCCATTATAAAAGCAGCCAATAACGAAAAAAACAAAATTAGAAAAGCAAGTGCCAAATTACATAATCAAGATATTACTAAATTTTTAATTAATAAATATTATATGGAAGAAAGTAATAAGGAAATTCAAAAAACTGAATACTGGACTATTATATATATGAATAAATAATTAGACAGTATCAATTTTAATAAAAAACTTAATAAACATAAAAAAAATCATTTCCAAATAATAATATTAAAATAAAAATATTGGACGTATGATTTATAACTATTATAATGCTTCAAAGTTACAGATCAATATTATTTGTAACCGTTAAGATTACAATGAATTTATAAATAATGAATACCGGTATGTAATTACTGGTAATTTAAATATTGTAAAAGATGAAAGAAATCTTAGATGTATTTTGAATAAAGATACATGTTTTAGACTTATTATTTCTAATAATAATATTTCCATTAAGAAAAAAAAATTGAGGATGAAAGGAATAAATTTTTAACTGATTTGTCTATTAAACATATTTTATTAATTAAAGCATTTAAGGATTATAAGTGGTATAAAAATGAAGAAATTTAAGATACGAACTTTGAGACTAAAGAAAGCCCAAATATGAAAGTCTAAACCTCGAAAGTAATTTTGTTACTTTTTAAGATGATAAAATTCCTGGAAATTAAGCTAATATATGAGAAAAAAAAATTATATAATACTTTGATTTATAAATATCTTTTTAACAATGGTGCTTTTATTAAAATTACAAATAGGAATAGAGGAATCTCTAATAGGATTAAAACTTTGCTTAAAAAAAAAAGGTTAAAATATTAATGTTCATATTTCCTCATTTTATTTTTAACTCCTAAATGTCATAAAGTACCTATTGAATTTAAAATTGTTACTAATGGTTCTAAAATACTCACATTACTAAAGCAGGCAAAATTTTACATAATATTTTGCTAAACAATATTGAGAGACTTGGTAAGACAGTTATCATTAAAATAGTTATTAACTTGTTAAATGCGTTTATGATAAAGTTCATATATAGTTATATATATAGCTCAATATATAGTTATATTTTGAAGATTTGCTTCCTTCGTTAGATGTAGAAGATTTAATTAAAGTTCTTGTTAATTTTAAATAATTAAAAATTAATAGTTCAATTTCTCATGAAAAATTAAATTTTTTAAAAAATTTAGCTTTAAAAGAAAATTGTTCTATATTTAATGATAAAAAATATGAACGAATTAAAGGCATACTACAAGGAGATACCACTAGAAATAGCACTTACTAATATATAATTACTCTTCTATAAACAAAATTTTATAGATAAAAACAATTATACTTTTTTTGGATACATTGATTACCTTATCATTTTTCCAAATGAATGTTGCACAGAATCTTTTAAAATGAATATATATAAAAATATTCATGAAACTCAATACTTAAATATTACCTGAAAAATCGTGGATCAGAGAGTATACAGTATTATTTATGAAAAAGAGACAGTTATGATTTTTTTGTGAATAAAGTAACTTTCTTTGAAAGTAGTTTAAATTTATTGATTTTCAGAAATATTATGCATAATTATATCCTACGTAATATTAAATTATTGACTATCATTAGATTTTCAAAATAGTTTAAATAAATTCTGCGACACATCCATTCTAGCTGATTACCCGATAACATATCTCAAACCAATTTAAAATAGGAAAAATATATAATTGAGTAATTTTTAAAGAACTACTTTTATTAAGTTTTTAATTCTTTTTAAAGAACTATTTAACTATCTTGGGTTTTTTACCATTAATTTTCATGTTTTTTAAAAGAGCATTTTTATTATAACTTTGTTATATAGATGGCAGTATTGTCTTTTAAATAATTATTTTTAAAATATCCAAAATAATACATCTTTCAGAGACTTGATGTTTGTTAAGTTTTGTGTGAGTTAATTTTCGATTATTTTAATTTTATTTTTTTCATTTTTCTTTGATTTAATGCAGTCTATAATAGGGTATTTGGATTTCAATAATTTTTCTTTCTTAAAATATGTGGTTTTCTCCTTCGGAATATTTTCTCTTTGTGTGTCTTATTCTCTAAGGCTTGTCAGTTTGGGTTTTACCTTTTTTCATAAAGCTATTATTGTTATCTTGTTTCCTTATTATGTCTCGTTTGGGTTATATATATATATATATATTAGATCTGTTTCCTGATACTTAGATATGTGTTTTCTTTAAACTTGTATTTGATATTTATTAGTATGTGCATGTATATTTATTTTCCTTTTTATTGTTTAGGTATCCAAGTTGTTGTCCAGTAAAACTGCTGAGTGCGGAAGGTGGATACACTAAATTAGTTAATCCCACTATTCAGGCCCAAACCTGAATCAACTTCTTGAATTACTTTGGAATCCATTTTAGATTTTCTTCGGGTTTAATTATTAGATATTTTGCATTATTCAAAGGAGCATATACCTTTTCATTATGTTTTGAGTCTCCATTCACTTACATAATTTTTATTGTACGTTAAAAGAAAGAGTTTTAAAATGTTAATCCTGATGCTTTTAACTGATGATTGAAATTTCCATACATTACCTCTCGTAAACCTTCATGAGTAAGTTCAAGTACTTTCAGCTTAAAATCGGAACGAAATCCATGATGATCAAATTTGATATCGCCCGTCAAGCCTTTGACATTGATCTGAGAATAAGAAGAAAAATATTTAGCATATTTAGCATAACTGAATTGTTATAGTTTCAAAATTATTTAATTTGTGGAAAAGAGAAGTTTAAATTCAAAGTAATGTAATTAGAAAATTTGTTAAAAAAATGAATTTTTATATTCCCCCCCGGAAGTTTGAAGTCACAGCAACCCTCAATTAAATGACCAAGGAATGGTAGGGGATTTGTAATAGGTTGAAATATTTCTTCCTTTTTTCATCTCTAAGCTCATAGAGCTTTTGGAAAAATTCAACTCACTATAATTAATTGCAGCAAGTGTTAATTACATATGTGACTGTATCCTATTAGCAGTCTGGTCTGTCATCTTAAAATTTAATCCCAAGATCTAAATATCAAATTAAGTTCAAGCACAGACGCCTTTTTTAAAGTAGTCAATTATATCCAAAACATCTTTTTACTCCACAAATAAGGAGAACGCTTTCCGCAATTGCTAATAACTTTTACAGTCTATCAAAGAATGCGCTTACTGGAATAAGATGCAGGTACCTCTTTCCATTGATCCGACAGCATTGAGTCCTAATCTTACCAAATAAATATAAATATATAAAACTGTTATATTTAAAAATTAATCCGGAACGAAAAACAAAATAGAAAATAATAATCCCAACAAAAAAATGGCAACCACACAAACATATATATGCAAAAAGCACTATTAAACACGTAGGAACTATACCACTATCAAACAAATATAAATCAGTACATTGATTAAGACATTTTAATTACAACACTTATAAACACACAAATATAATACTAGATAAAACTTATTACTTGTGACATTAATAAACACTTAATATTTTAATGTCCTAACTGCCGATGAAAATTCATAATGATAAGATAACCAAATCATAGATAACACTTCTCTTATATAAGAGATAAGTGTGAATAAATCACGGTGACGTATAAACAGTTACTAAGTGAGGATATATTTGAAAAATGAAGATGAAAAATGTGTTGAATGAAAATATTAAGTTCTAACAATGGTGCATTAGAAATGAACTGATTGTGTGTGTGAGTGGTGAAGCTTTACCAATTAGAATAAGATATATACCACACCTTCAGTTTTAATTCGAGTTTCAACATCTTTATACCACACTTTAGTTATCTTGTTTAAGACAAACTACATGCACAATATATATTTCTTATTACCATTACACAGATATGTATCTATAACAGTAAGCTACATTTGAAATTTCCAGTACATTTCCGGTACTTATGTATTATTGTTTAATATGTAAAGGAAGAAATATATCTATTAATTTAGTCAAACATGGATAATTTGAAGCTGAAGGGACCAGAGACAAAAAAAATTACATTACATATTTTTTTTCTAAAGAGAAAATGTAATTTAAAAAAAAAAAAAAAAACAGTTTCCTTCATTACAAGCTTCATTTTACAAAATATACACGTATTACGTATATTCATCATTTTAAAACAAATATTTTTACTAAATACCTTCGTGACGTTGGATTATTTGCAATTTTCTGTTGTAAACAAGAAGTATGTGAATCGGTACGAATGATTTGGTAAGCTACGTCTTTATAAAAATATAAATAGGAATAACCTAAATAAGATGGATTTGAAAGAGAGAGCGATCTTCCCTGTTCTTTATTAGATAATAAACTGTATTCTCTTTCTCTAACGTATCTTCAGTTGGAGGTTTGAAATTATTAATTATTTAATTTGAATTTATGATGGCTGTTGAGTTATATAATGAAAGAAATACTTTATATTTTTCTCTTTCAATACAGTCTTTGAGTCAATGCAATAGATCTAGATGTTTAATAGATCTATTCCCCAACCTATTTAGTAATGAAAAACTAAACTCTTCAAATGAAATTTTTTTTAATTCCGACGCTCTCACTTCGCTTAATCTTAGAAATACTGTTAAAATAATAATTCACGTCAGCTGGAAAGTCTCAAGAACCTATTTTTACCTTGATTCTCCTATAGCAATCGCACGAAAAATTCGAATTATCTATAATTGTTCTACCTTGTTTTAATGTAGAGTATTTTAGGAACCGAGCAAAAACTTCGAATGATTTACAATTGAATTCGAATATTAGGGACAGGGCAAAAAAAAATTCGAATTATCTACTATTGTTTGCTATTCATTTAGTGCAGAATTCTAAGAATTGAACACAAAAATCGAATACCCAAAATTTCGATTTATAAAAGTTGTTCGAAATTATAAAAATTCGAACTATACCATTTTCATTTCTTTTCAGTGTAATTGAATGAATTCGTCCTTACGTATTAAGGAAGGGATTTGTAAGATAATTCATCTGAGAAAGAATTGTTATTGATAAAGAAATACATGGAATATAAAATGTTTCCTATTTCTGAAGAAGAGGGCTCTCTTCTGTGATTGAGACTAATATATAAGTTTCATAGGCTTTTGAGATTAAAAGCAAATCAAATTATAATAAAATATCACAATTTTCATATTAAATACAATGTTTTCTAGATGTTTAATAGATCAATTTTCTTTCATCTAGTAATTGCTTTGGGAACGCTTTATAAATCCAATTACGAAAATAAAAATCTCGACCCTATCAAATGAAACGCAATCGAGGCAACTTAGTTAGCCTAAAGAAGTGAAATGAAGTAAAAAACAGATGTATAAGATATGCCGAAATTAAAAGCATGAGTGAGAAGGAAATGAACAATGCGCGGAATATACTTGTGTTTGAGAGAATCTAATTTGATATTGCAGGAGTAAACATCCAACTCTGCCTTGTAGAAGTTGAGCCTTCGCCGTAACTACGTAATTGAATACTGGGAACCGTATATGGGGTTAAGATAGATATAGATAAAACTGATTGGTAAACGGTGAACAAATAGAAAGTATTTTCCTTTATAATATAGTTAAATAAGTGATTATAGTGCGACTGTTTTATTTTATTCAAAACTGATATATCTGTGCTTAAAATTTTAGAGACTTTAATAAGTTTGTAATTTAAGTTGACAAAAGAGTTTGGCAACTAGGGAAAGATTACAAGTTAATATCTTAAAATTTAGTTTTCCTTCACGTCGATATATTTTTTTCAAAATTTACTTTTATATACACAACAGTTTAATCAGACAGTTTTAAGCCCGTTTTACTGATTTATTTAACCTCAAATTTCATTCAAAGGTATTCAAAAAGAATGGAATACAATAGCAAACGAAATATATGTGTTAGGATCAGTTTGTATTATTTTTATTATCTAAATTCACTTATGTTTATGTTCAATATATTTTATTTCATTGATTTGTATTTTGCATAAAATAATAACATTGTCTCATATCACATACCAACATCTACATTCATATACCTTATATTTAGATAAATTGTATTTTATAATGAACTATTGTTCTGTACGTTTCACTTATGTATTTTCAATTTTATATCTCATCTTTATTATACATATGTTCTGTGTAATGTAATTACTTACGCTACTCCCAGGCCATCTACTGAGTATTTACCATTTGTACGATGGCAACTACCTTGTTTGTTTGAAACGAACTGGGTTTGGCGGGAGACTCCATTAGTGTACTGATACGCCGCCACACTAAACTGCTGGGTGTTAGTTCAGTGTGTTCACCGAACAGTTAGCTTTTGTTGAAATAAATTAATAGCGGGGAATCTTTACTTAGAGGGGGTTGAAGGTTTTTTCGAAACGTGCCAAGATCGCCAAACAGAGCAATTAACGTTCCTATGTGTTAGTCGTCCGATTGTGGGTACGTCACACACGAAGACGTAGGAAAGATTCTTAGAAAAGCTGAGTAATAAGGCTTTCCTCCGCTACATATAAAAGTTCTATACAATTATACCTTTTATAATAACTGTATTTTAAAAAATGAGTAACATTTTTTAACTCATTTTGAGTTTCATTGTAATATATATATATATTAAAAAATAAAGTATATCTTACCATTCTCATGTAATTGATAAGAGAGATTCCGTGAGGCCATGGTTCTTCAGTTTCACATGATAGAGATTTTATATGGATTTTCTGACCTCTGTCCAGATCGGTGAGGGCTCTTGAAAAAAGGCGAGTGGCGTCGTACAACAAAGCTGCTTCTGTCTGTAAGCGAGAAAGAAAAAAAACGGATTGAAGCGAAATTAAAACTAAAAATACAACAAAGAAAGAAATAGAAAGGTTTAATACTACAAATTTCTCTCTTTTTATATTCAATTTGCTAAAAGAGTATTCAAGGTTTTCACCTTTACCTTTTATTTAGAACATACTTGCTAAATTCATTAACTAATCAATCTTTAAAATCACTGAAAAGTCAGCTCGATATATTATTTATATATATAAAGAATGTTTTTATATATGGCTGGGAGAAAGGGGACTCACAAATTTTTTTTTAATTGTAAAAAATTAAAATTTTAATTTTTTTAATTGTAATTGCTCGATTGTAAAAAACAGTTACAGTAGTTAAAAATTAGAAGTCCAAGAAATTTTAATTTTAAAAGTCTTGGCATTAAGAATATTTAAATAAAAAGAGAGAGGAGAGAAAATAAATTTAGCATCACACACATACACACATATATATATATATGTGTGTGTGTGTGTGTAGACTGAGGGGTGATGAGATTGTTCATCTCGAATCTACAATGGTTTGCTCTTACGCAAAGGGGCGGTTGTTTAGGGGGGTAATTCCATTACCGGATTCCATGTGGCTTTTGTAGAAATTCAATGATGAGGCTCGCAGTAGTTTTACTTGTTTATTAGGAGAGATGATGAAGAGTGAAAAGTATTTACACTATGAGATGACGAATTGACCAGTTCTTTGGAGCGAAATAGATGGCTGCCTCATTTAACCCATATTGACAAAAGATGTTAGAACGCGCTCGGGCGTTTGAAGTTTACTTCCGACGCGGGTAATGCGAAGGAGAAGAGAAGCGGAAAGTGGGGGAAAAGAGAGAGCGAAAACGAAGTGTCACTCAGTTTTTGTTCTGGAATAAGTGGCGCTGCATAAGCTTATCACATGACTCTGATTTGTGGTGCCATCTATCGAGTATTGGAGGAACTGGTTTTAAAGTACATTGGAAAATAAAATTAATTGTTTAATAGTTAGCTGGAAAATCCTACATATAATATATATATATATATATATATATATATATATATAAAGGGAGTCTCATATTTTTTGGAATAGTTTCTTTCAAGAATTTTAGAATCTTACATTTACTAAATTTACTGCAAATAGTTGAGCTGTATAGTTGCTCTAAAATGCAAAAAAAGTTACAGATCCCTGACTTAGATAATAATTCGTGAAACAATTTGTTGCACCTTGCATTTATTCTATACTTACGTTTAATTGATTATTTCCCTCAAGTCAAGAGTTTCTTTTGTTATATTCCTCAAGCCAAGACATCCTTTTGTTATATATCTCAAGCTGAAAGTTTGTTTAAGGCTGTATTCGCCTAATGTCAAAAAACCAACAGAAACTTATAATATATTTCCAGAACGAAAATTGTTCTTTCTAGAAAGTTTGTGGCGCTGTAACACGTACATCCTTTTATGATGCAGTACTCTGAAAATTTAGAAGCACTCCAAAAATGCACCATGTTTCACTTGAACACGTAAAGTTCAAATCCATATAGCATTAATGTAGAAGACGAAATTTGAACTCATTTTACATCAGAAAAAAAGAAGAAAAAAAAAAAGAATTAATTCAGATCGAAATGAATAGCATTATAAAATATGCTGCTCTCTAAAAGATAGAGCAGACAGAAAATAAAACTAATGTTCGAGCAGCCTTTTTTTCAATCAGGAAAATGTTCTAATTTCGGTTCTGATCCTTTAACATAACGCTAAGCTTGCTTTAAAGAACTAAATAGTTCTTGTTTTATCTCGTGCATACTTAATTATTCAAGCTCTGGTCTCGTTTCAATTAATCAAATGGATTGTCAGTCTCATAATAACAACAGCTGAATACATTATTCTGAAAAAATAGAAGTAACATTGTTTGGAATTTGCTTTCAGTATCACTGAAATCTGACACAATGTAAAAAGGAATCTTTTGAAACAAAAAAGAAAAATAAAGTCTTATAAAAATAAATTATCCAGTTCAGTAAAAGATAAATGAATTACAAACATTTTTGGCATTTAGACAACAAAAAAAACCCCAAAAAATGGGTTTTCGAATAATGGAAAGTTTTTAAAAGTACCCAAGCAGTGATTTTGTTTTATTATAAAAGAGAATTTCCTTAAAAAGTTACTCAAGTCCTCATTTTTTTGAGTTTTAGTTTCTTTTTGTGCAGCGATGGTATATCCTTTGTCTCTTGAAATAGAATTTCCTTTCTGAGATTTCTATTCAAACAGATGAAGGATGAAATATTGAAAAAAAGGATGACACTTTTAAGTTCATGTAATCAATAAATTCAGTTTAAATTTATTTTCTGAGGGAAAACTGACATGTTTTGTTTATGTTGATGTTGTAAAATTCGTTTTTTTTTAAATCGAACCTTTCAAAGTATGATTCGTTCAAAAGAATTTTATACGAATAGGAGCAAATATGAGAGTTCTTTTTTGTTTCTAGTGGTACGCAATTTAATACGTTTATTTTATTATATGTAATATTTTTAAAAAGATTTGCTTCGTATTTGAGGTGTAAAGCATTTTCTTCTGATAAGTAAAATTATTTCAAACATTATTATCACTTAATTGTTGATTTTGTTCATAAAATATTAATATTTTACTTTTTAATTAACGATTTTAACTAACCGATTCTATTTGAATTAAATGTCAAAATAAAAACAATCAACTAATGTTAAAAAAAAATATTCTAGGTTTTTTTTTTTTTTTTTTTTACTATTCCTCCCACTTCAGAAAATTATATACGATGAAATCACTCACATTTTTTTAAATATAAAATTAGAAATTGAATTATATATGGTGGTGATTCTCTTACTATGCCCCAAACTTTTCGTTTAAATACGTAGGCTTGAAATAATGACTTGGAAATCACTGCGTAACACATCTCATCAGTTAGAAATAATAAAAAAGTTCTATACTAAGTTTTGCCAAGAACAGATTTAGCTACCTAAGATGTGCATTTTTTATAATTATTAATTAATTATTCAATTAAATATAAGAATTAAAGTAAACGATGAAATATCGAGAAATGGACAATAGTAAACTTTTCTGATATTAAAATAAAAGGAAATCGAAGTGACAATTACGTCACAAAGAAGGCTTTACACTTTGAAAGGCGTATTACGCCTCAAAGAAGGCTTTACCAGAATATAAGACTGTAATGACACAAATAAGGTTTTCATATCGTAACTATGAACGCCTGGTTATTCATGAAAGTTGAACATTCAGTAGTTATGGATAAAGAAAAACGGCAGAGAAGAGGAAGCGAACAGGAAAACTGACGGAACTGCTTGAATACTGAGAAGCTCCCGATACAGCATTACTTCTTCAGGAAAATATGTTCCAATAGTGAAGCGGATATTTTAATCCAATAGTGTATACTAATACAATAGTGTAAATTCAAAATAGCGCCCTTGTTTATGCTTACAAAAATAAAACTTTTAGGCTTTCACTTTAGTATCTGTTTTTCTCTTTCTGTGTTTCTTGATATTTTTATTTAAACACAACCCACACATCACACACCTCAAATACACGCATTCTGCATGAGAGAAAAAAATCGCTGATGTAACCTCGGAATCGTAAAATGCTTATAAGAATCTGAGGGGAAAGGAAATATGGAAAAATAATATATATACAACCATGATTGTTGATGTGATATATAGTCTCAATGTAGATCCGCAATAATGACAACTGTCTCATAAGCATCAATGGTATTGCAAGGGGAGAAGAAAAGCAGAAGATTAGTCTCATGGATCAGAAAGAAGGAATAAATCAGAAATAATTCATACAGACACACCCAGGATTTCAAGTTCTTAAAAAGACATGTCCCATGTCAGTGTAAACTGCCTCGGATCATACACAGTTTGATCGCACGAATATAAAATCTCGGTGAGCCAATAACAAAAAATGCAGTTTTTTTATTCAAATTCGGTTAAAGAAAGAGATCTTTAGAAAATTTCGATATTTTTAATGTCTTAAAAATATTCCATAATGATGCTTGCATAATGTTACGAAACTTCACAGATGGTATGTATATATAGCATCTGTACAATTTCTTTTACCTATGCTTCTTCTCGTTAGCATCATTTTTCATTCTCCTCCTTGTTGAAATGTTTTCAATTTACACCCTCAGGACGATGTTTGTAACTATATGTTTTCTAACATTAAGAGGAAATTTATGCAAAGCAAGTTCTCCTATACGATTATTTTATTACACTGACTAAGTGTGAGGTTCTATACATCTCATTACAACAGGCCTCGGTAGATGAGTGGTTATTTCATCATGTTCTTGGCCAATGATTTTTCAGTTCAGTCATGCGTCCGTGTCTTGATTCAACTAAAAACCTGTCGCGGGGAAAGGATGATTCTTGTTAAATTTGTCAATGAGATCAATCGTTCTCATTGGTGTTTGCATCAGAATGTGCCCCGTTTTAAGCACCGCAAGCAAAACCCAAAGTATGCTCCACTTCTACCAGTTTCAAAATAACTTTAAATTCTTCAACAAGAACAAAAAACCGATTCATAAAGAAACCATGATAGCCAGAAAAATGACACATAATTAAGTTAAGACAATAATACTATTACAGAATTGCGGTAAAATTGTTTTATTGAAAAACAAAATTTACATTTTTAGCGTGCGAGCAACGAAATTGCTAACTAAAATTAAAACCTATTTCTAGAAATAACTTAATGTTTTTTTTTAAAACAATAAATAAAAACCTAGTATGTTACAATACTATTCAAAATCTAAGCCTAAATTAAAACAAAATGTTACGAATTTTCTCTTTTCTGTAAAACCGCACGTAACTACTTTCAGATTACTTTTTTACTTGATTCGTGTTCAATGATCAACAATCCTCACCCTTTTAAAAAGATTTTACGTAGACATGTTCTTATCTAATTTATTATTATTTTTATTTTAAAACATTTTTTACACCCGTAGCAATGATTAAGTGTAATATTAACAAACGTTCTTAATAAAATGCTCAAATATGACCCATTTTAAGGGAAATAAAGAATTTAAAAACGTCAACTGAACCTTCTTTCTGTTAATTCCTGCTGTGTTTGAATTTACAACTCATTTTTTTCCCTAGAAAAATTGGGTTGTGGTTATTTATTTATTATTATTACTTTTTGGGTTCTAGTTCAGGTGATTTTGCCAACGAAGGCAGCCGCCTACCTTGACTACTGCCTTGGACCAGCTTTACAGCAAGTTTAGTGATTGATTCAAAGCACCCAACCTTGCCTTGGAAGATCGATGTAAAACATGCTCTAAATGCGTGATTCAAATATATGTAAAAAGCCAAAAGGAAGGGGGGGGGTGTTCGGAATACGAAACTTTGTGAACTCACATTGATCAATCGGTCTGGCCATGAATAGATATGGGGAAGGAGTGTGTTGACACTCCACGTAAAAGAAACTTCAAATGTTGGAGATTTTAAATAATACTTATTTTAATGCAAACAGAAACATCCTCAATCATTACAACAGTAGACCGAAAAAGATAATTTATAGAACAACACATAATAATAATGTTTTTGTTGCCAATCGCACAGGAGCAAATCTCTTCCATAATCATTAAAGCAAACGATTTTTTCGTAATATTTACTCTTGTCCTTTTTGAGAGGCAAAGAGACACTCATTTATGTCAAACTTAACATTTACAAATTTAAAACTTTAGTGAGTGGAGAAAAGATCGTCTGCTCCTTTTCTTCAAATCTCTTTACAGCTCCGCAGTACCAAAATGACGTAGGAAGCCGCCACATAGATAGGTTTAAAAAATAATCAATACAGAATTTTTTTTATTAAATTCAATGAAAGACATGCAGGGGCAAACCTTTAAAATTCATTAACGAAAGATTAACAACGTGTATTTTTAATTCGTGTTTCCCCAATAATTTTGCAATCACTGAATTGAATCTGTATTTAAACAGTTATTTTTATTGTTAAATGCATTTGATTCTATATAACAGAAAAGGAAAAAAAAGTACTTACGGTGAGTGAGGGCTCCTTTCCAGTAGCTCTAAGAACAGGACTCCTCCAGCTCTCTAACACGTCGGCATAAGCTGGACTCTCTTCGTCCACCAGCTTATAGCCCGTGATGTTGGTACCACCGTACTGGAAGTCCTCAAGGTCCACAGTATGCAGGTCCTTAACAATAACAGAAAATTATAGCAAAATACCCACGAAGCTGCTTTGTAATGACATTAAATACAACGTAAACTTAATTAGATTAAAGCTAAAAGGGAATGACACCAACAAGTATCTCTCTAAATCAAATTATTATAATTTACCACACAAAGTGTATTTTTTTTATGCATTGTATAGTTAAATTTTTGATATCATTAACTTAAACGCAATGTTCGTGTTCTCTTACGGAATAAAAATTCTAATTTCTTGTGAATACAAAGTTCAGAATAATTCAGTCTAAATGGGATCGAAAAAGGTTTTATTTCACTCTATTTTTGATTACAAAGGAGTATTTGAGTCTAGCTCACGACGTAGACCTCATTTAGTCAAAGGATTTTTTTTCCTTCTCACTTACAACTCACTCTCGTTACTTACAAATTTAGGTAAATCGCGCACGTAGCGCCACCACTCGTGACGACTGAACACACTGTTTGTTTATTTTTCAAAATATAATTTCAATAATCAACGTTTTATAAGTGTGAATTCATTGCTTTGTTAAGTATGAAGCATTTATGATACCATGATATACGGGGGAGGGATGAGAATAAAATGTCGATTTTAAGACTCCTTGTATGTATGTTTTAAAATTATTTGCAGAGCTTAGATTTTGTGTGTGTGTGTGCCCAGTAATGATATTTTAATTATTTTATAGAACTATGAAGGCATTTTTTTTTAAAAAATCAAAAATGTGTTTTTTATTCTTCTTAGTTGAATATGTACAAGATTTTTAAAACATTCTTGCATTAAATTACCATTTAAAAATATTACTTAAATATGCTATTATTTAAGTCTTCAAAAATAAAATAATATGTAAAAAAATAGAGAATCAGCTTTTTTAATGATATTATTGCACAGTTTCTTTGAAAAAATCATAGAAATTTGTAATTTTGAAAATTTAATCCCCCTCCCCCCGTTTTTTCATATAAAAATTATCTCTTAAAATTTAGAGATAATTTTTACTGAGAAAATTTTTTTTTTGTTCACTGTATGCATAGGTATCATTTATAAGAGCATAAAAAATTTGGCAACATGCAGTGTAACAGTTTTTTAATGATACATAAATGCAAAAATATATCACAAATCATGTCCATATTCAATTAAGAAGGGGAGAAAACCCTTTGGATTGAAAAATTACTTTTATAGTTCTATAAAATGATTAAAATATCATTATTAGGCACAGCTCACAAAATATTTAAATTCTACTAATAATTTCGAAAGATGTATGTCATAAAGACATTGAAACTTAAATACAGTCTTGCGATGCTTGACTATTAGCGATTTGCTCTTCATTAGCCTTGGGGACTCTTATCGAGTTGAATTGCATACAATTAAATCTTCTTTCCTAACCAAATGAAATTGAATTTCTTGATTAGGTAAATTAGATGAAGATAGAAGTGAAGTGAAGGGATTTAGATACAATGATATATAACTGAAATAGAATTAATAGAAAAGAAAGGGAGGTGAAGGATAACGATTTGCTATCAGAGAATTATTATTTAAATTGAAATTCTTCTGTTAGTTTTTGTGTACTGAAGAAATTTTCTCTCTAAAAATATTAAGCTATGTAGTTACTGTTGAAGAGAGTTGTGATATAAAGAACGAGTGAAATGGTGAGGTAGATTTCTTATTAAAATCATAAATTAAGATTGAGAGTTAGGTACAGAACATAGAAAGATCGATATTAGATATTCTACAATGACAACAAATAAAAAAAAGTTTTGTTTTATTCTTGCGAGTCTTCAATTGGAGCTTAGTAGTTTTTGACTAATATTTTAGATTGAGATATGGCGCAAGAACTGGGTAATGAAGGGTAGATGTCACAATATTTTACTATTCCTCATGTCCTGGTACCTTTGATGATCATTTTTCTTCACTACTCCACAAATTTACTTTCAATAAAAGAAGCCTAAGAGAATAAATACAAATAATACAATGAGACAAGAAAGATAAGGATAGCAACTTACCAAAGAAGTTATGAAATAGTTGTGATACTCGGACATCATATCAACTTGTTGAGCCTGGAAAAAAATAAACGACTAACAGTTATCTACAAACAAATATGCTCTAATTGATAACGTTGGGCTATTCGCTGTTTTCTCTTCAGTAACCTTAGGGACATTTTAAGATTGGTTGCTTTTGCTAAACAACCTTTGCCCAACCAAAAATGAAACGTGATTATGCAAATCACAAGCAGGTAGAAATGAAGTGAAGCAAGATAGGAAATATATAAACTCAACTTGAGAGTCACGATAGAGGTCGAGTGGTTCTAGCGTTTGACAGTTGTTCCAGAGTTGAAGTCGGATCCGAGAATTATTACAGGTTATCGACTGTTTCGTGAGAAGTTAGAAATCAAGACTGCCTCATTTTGACTTTAGGGGTAAGCGTCAGTTAAGTTATTACTGTTAGCCCAAATTAATATATTTAAGGTATAATCTGGGGAGAGCCTGTTATAATTGTCGTTATATTAGCAATTAGTTAATAAATACAGTGTGTACTTGGTTAACGTGTCTTTGATTGACTTATTGACTTTTAGTGTTAATATATTGAGTTTAACAGTGGCACAAGAGGCGAATAGGAATAGTTCGCCATCACAAGATTTCGAGGAAAAGTAATTGAATAAAATGTTGCTTGTGTACTGAAGAAAAAGATAGCCGGTTATGGAGAGGTTTTTTTTTAAATTTTTTAACGAATATGAAACAATGGGTGATTCAATTGCATATTTAAATTTCCAGTGATTATTAAACATTTTGACACTGTAATAATTTGAATCGAATTATATGTAGCACATAAAACTATAATATATTTCATGCCTTGCCCTTAATACTATTTTGATCGCATTTCTAGCAACTGTTATAGAAATGTAAGTGTATATATTTATTTCCAGCTTATTCTAATTTTCTCTGAAATTCGAGGAATTATGAAAAAGGAAAACCAGTTAAGTGTTGATTTCTACTATTTTAAAAATGATATTGCATCTTAAATTATTTTTTAAAAAGTAAAAAGCTGCGAAAAGTCATTTTAAATGCCAGACATTTAATAACTGGAAGCCAATAAAAGGGAAGATAGGAAATAAATTACTCTTTTTTCAGTTTAAAGCAGTTGCTCTATAGCGCGCGTTTCCATCTTCAACTAACACATTGGTATCATTTAGTTGAATTTGTTTGAATTAAAAATCTCCAACAATGAATGAAACGAGATTGATGTAGAAGACTGAAATTAAGTAGTGAATAAATTGAATAAATTACATTTATAAGTTGCGAAGAATTGAATAATAAGGGCATCGGAAATTGGTTAGTAGGTGACAGAAATATTGAACAGAAGTTATCAAAGGGAAACATTTAGACCAGTCATAAGGAGCCTAAAGAGTATTCGGAATGACCATATAAGGGTTCAGGACTCGAACCTTCATTTATATAATGGTTAAGGAATCGAACCTGATTATTTCGCTGAAATAAGTAATTTAAGCTTTTAATAAATGTTAATTTGGACACGTGAAAGCAGTTTAACATTAGAGAAAGTAAAGTGGATGATAAATATAAAATAATCATAACTTTGAAGATAATAAATTAGCAATCATCATAACTGGACTCCCGATTTTTTTCCAGACTATTGATAACGACTCTTTTAGATAAGTTTAGTAATCTCAAAAGGAAGAAATACAACACGAACGCTATAATTTTAATAAATGTAATATTTCTTTGGATTATCAATAAGTTTAAAAAATGATTCAAAAATATTAAAGACTGATATAATAATAATAAATAGAAAATATATTTGTTTTGACCCATAAATTACCTTTAACGAAAGAAATTTGATTGAAAAAATGTATGATGCAAACGAACAAGGTATTAAAGCAATCATGTTTACTAAATTGCTCAAAATTCCTATTTTTAGAAATGACTATAGTCTTGAAACGACTGGATCGAAAATGAGATAAGTTTTAATCCAGGTTATTGACTGTCCGCTAATTTTGCTTACATAGTTTTTTTTTTTTTTTTTTTTTTTTTTGTTAGAGCGTTTAATTCAAATCTATAATAATACGAATGATTTCGCTAAAAAATTACATATACAGAGTTACTTATAATATCATATCAAAAATAGAAGTGGACTATTCATTTTCTACTTTATCCAAAATGATAATTGATAGTAATTGATTTTTTTCAACATTTTGAGACCTAAAATGAATTTTAAAATGAATTTTAAAATGAAAATTTACTCTAAATGATAAACTTACGTGTTTAAGGACAGTTTGAACATTTTTTGTTGGAACATCGATGACTATGTTCTTGATGCCTGCTCGACCAAGTTCTTTGAGAAGTTTTCGGTATTCTTGATGAGGCAAGAACTGCCGAACCACGACTTGTCTCTGTCGAATGAACGGATCTTTGAGCAGTTCTTGAAGTCGGATCAAAGCTGTGGAATCATTCGAGTATTTAATCATTTTAAAACTAAGAAATTATTAAAATTAGTAATAAATAACATTTGAAAGCAAAAATGTATTAAATTATTGGCAAGAATTTTACATTAACAATTTCAGATTTAAATTTATTAATTGTCCTATTTCATTTTGTAGTGTGAAAAAAAAAGTTCTATTTTTTCTTTCAGAAATGATAAAATGTTTTAGATTTTGTCTTAAAATGTATTTTTTGTTACAAAAGATTGAAAATCCACGTATTTTTCTACTTATTAAGGGATTTCAAATCTCTTACTACTATCCTGTGTAAGTGAAAATACGCATCATTTTTCAAACTAATATAAATTAACGATGATACAAAGCAGAAATTTCAAGTTTTTGCCATATAATATTCATATACATTTACATTCATTCTGATGTTTTCAAGTAATTGGAAATAAATCTTAAAAAGTTATAAGCAAATATAAATTCGACACTCTTTCCCAAAATAACGAAAATCAATATTTTACAGGGCCCAGGACTCTGAAGAAGAACATAGATCAAAATTTACAAAAGTAATATTATTTAATAGAAAAATGTTCAATTTTGAAATTAAACATACCTTTTAAAATATTTAGTAAAAACATTTTTTAAACATGATTATATATTTAGAAAATTATGAAATCTTAAAGGAAAAAATCCTATTAAAATTCATATAAAAAAAATTTCTGTTCGTAATTTGCATAAAAACTGATATAATAAGTCATTAAGAAACTTATTTCACACAGGTGCATGAAATTTCGAAATAATAAAACAATAAAAATTTCTGAAAAAACTAGAGCGAAAGTTAATATATTTTGTTTTGAGAAAATTGAAATCAAAATTGAAAAAGAAAACAAAGAAAACTAGCTAAAAAGGGTTAAGTTTTTTCTTGATATCTCTGAAAGATTTCGTATTATCGTTAATTTTTTGGCATCAAAATGTTCAGAAAAGATGGGGTCACTGTCATATATCTTTTTAAAGAAAATCAAAAGTTTTGAAGTTTAAAAGTCATGAAACCTCTTAATGTACTTCTTTTTTAGTCACAATAAATTACAGATACTTTTTGAAATTTAGACCAGGTACTATTAATTTTAAAAAAAAAGTTAAAATTCGCTTAAAAATTATCTTACGGCATAGAGTATATAAAAGGATTTATGAACACAAATTAATTATCATCACAAATACATGATATAAAATTTAGCCAATTCAATAGTGAGATAGAAAATTTAGAAACATGCAGTACAAAAATGCAAATAAAACACGAAAATGAAAGATTTTTTTAAAAAAACTATTATTAAATGATAAGAAATATGGATTTATCATCCCAGAAAAATTGATAAAATATATTTTATGTAAGCTTGTAATGGTGGGCTATTCGCGAACTTAAGGGTTTATTTCTGATTTTATATTTAAAATTCCTCTTTTCCAATCAAATGAAACTTGATTACGCAAATTAGGAAAAGATAAGAAGTGCAATAAATTGATTTTAGTCTAGTGATGTATAAGTGATATAGAATTGAAAGTAAAAGTAGATAGCTGATAGCGCTTAGTCGGTAGACGTTAGTAGGTAAGAAATTAGAGTGAATTGCAGTAGTTGATTTTCTTGCTATAAAATCGATTGAAAGCGATTCTCATTTAGAGTAAATGTTAAAAGGAGTATTACCTGAAGTATTTGAGAAGTAACATTTGAAATGGATGAGTTGGAAAGCTCGAACCTTTATTCAACGATTTATGAACGAATTCCAAAGTATTATTCAGGCGCGTTGAGAATTAGTTTAGAAAGAAAGCAATCTTGCATAGTCTGTGAAGATAGAAGAAGAGAGAAACTCTTGCATAGATAAATACTGCGAAAAAGAAATATCAGACAAATGTGTCTATATTTGTCTGACATCTCTTCTACTGGAATTGTGACTTTATTGACCATTTAATTAAGCTTCACGATGTCTGTAGATTTAAATAATGAGGGAAGATGTTACAAACTTAATTATTTAAAAAAATATCATAATTGCTAAAATAAGTAGAACAAAAATTTAAAAGTAATAAATCGTATAAATTAATAATGTGAGTACAAAATTCTAAAAACAAAAATTTTTATGCAAGGAGTACATTTATTAATAAAACATATTTAGAAAAGGTAATTTAGGAGGACTAGAAAAAGTTCTACAAAGGATTACTTTTTTAATTTAACTAATTTCAAAAAAAAAAATTCGAGTAAACATATAATATTTGAAAGTTCTACTAGGCGACGAAAATTTTTGGTCGGCAATAAATCGCCAAATTGATCACCTTTCTTCTGATAACCGATTTTCTTGTAACCCTACCATAAACGCGATTATTGGTTCTAGACTGTCTACTGGACGCTTGACCAAGCATTTTTTTCAAAAACGAAGTCGATAGTCAAGCATCCATTACAAAATCAGACTATCGAAGCAGAATATCAGTATCGTCTTTATCGAGCCGAAAATGCCTCGCAATCGTCCCCGTTAAAGGTCAGTGATGTTTTTCCCGTTCTTTTTTAGTAGTTTTCTATATTTTTGTTTCAATTCATATCTTTTTTAAGGATGTAAATGCTTAGGAAATTGTCGTTCCGACATCTTCCCATTTCCTGTTAAAACGACTTTCGAATTTAAAAATCGAGCATTTTTTGTTATTTTAAGTGGGTTTTTTTTTCTGTTTTTCATGCTTTTCTGTAAAACGCCACTTTCTCATGCATACTTTTCGTCTTTCAGATAAAACGTCATCTAATGGCTCTCAAGTTTGAAAATCGTGCCAAGTTGGACTTAACCGGTCCTTCTCATTTCTATCACCTCCCCCAAATAATAATAACAATAAATTATATCATCCAAATTTTTGCTTCTCCATTTGCCTCCTTCGAAAATGGCAAAAATTTCTAGTGATTGCTCCGAATTTCACTTACCGTCACTCTCCTCGTAGACAATGGCAAACTTCTTCCAATCTTTAGCTTTAACGAATTCTAAGTAGGCTTTCCCCAAGGCTGATGGATGCGGGAAGAGGTTGATGGAGTGGTTGTCCCTCTTGGTCCTGTAATCCCATCTAGTCTCGATGTGGGGCACCTCCAGCACATCGCACGTGGACTGTACTGCAGCACTCCCCTCGTTGGACTGGGGACCGAACATTGCGGCCATGCCCTCACTTAGAAGATCGCATACTGAAATAGACGTTAGAATGGCACAATTTACATAAGGATCAATGCGAAAAATTGAAAATGTATTTTTTGAATGATGAGTTTTATCGACATAATTTATAGAAGCTAAAATTAAATAGGGTACTTGTTAAAATGACTAACATCACTAATTTTAATACTAAATAATTCGAGATAAAAAACCAACGTTTTTATATAGTGGCAAAGTTGATAATAAAAAATTATTGAAAAATATTAGTTAAAACTTGTCGCAAATGTCTAAATATTGTTCAGCCAAAAAAAAAAAAAATTCGATATAAAAAACAACGTTTTTATATGGTGGCAAAGTTCATTAGAGAAAATTATTGAAATATTAGTTAAAACTGTTAGTTATTTTTAACTTTAAAATTCACTTAAAAAGAGACATTTGTGAGAGTATTACAAAATTCATAATACTCATAAAATCAAAACATGCATTTGAAAGTTTGTAAGTCATTCTATTAAAAAAAGAATGGGAACCAGAATTCAGAAAAAATTATTGTGATAAGATATGGCGCCAAATATTGGAAACTTTCTTTCTTGCGAATGATTACTGACTAAAAGTCAGCAACCCTTACTATCTCGGAGATAGTGAAAGGGAAATAGTATCTCCCCTTTGTGAGTACAAAAGGTTTACGATACCGCATGCTGCGTAGGGAGTGCCCGGTGCTCCCAGAGGGGGAAAGAAATATTTTCCTCAATCCTAAAAGCGCCGAGAGGAAAGAATATTTTGACTTATTAAAATTATTGAAATATTAGTTAAAACTTGTCGCAAACGTCTAAATATTGCATTGTTAGGCGAGTACGAACGATTCCCAAAATTTCAAAGCTCTAGCTTGATGGGAAGTTGGTTAAATTAACGATCGAAAATTTGATGACACACACACACACCAAGTGAAATTCAGAAAAACGTTGTAAAAAATTGCCAAGTTTGGCAATTTTTAAAATCGCGCCAAGTGGTTGGGCTAAACTGCATTATTAAAAATATATATATTAGTTAAAACTTGTCACAAAGGTCTAAATATTGTATTGTTAAGTGAGTAAGAATGATTCCCAAAGTCTTAGAGCTCTAGCTTGATGGGAAGTTGGTTAAATTAACGATCGAAAATTTGCTGACACACTGATACACACACAAACACATACCAAGTGAAATACATAAAGACGTTGTAAAATATGTTCTGTGGCAATGATTCATAAACAATTCTTAAAATCTTATATATGAGGCTCAATTAGTTATGCGATGGTATTAAGCAATGCCGGTCCAAACATTTACAGAGAACGGGCTTTGTGCCACGCATGTTTGCATTCCATAGGGGTTCTCCAAAGCCTATATATTAATAGGCGTTATTTGGATTGAAAGTTCCCTCTCTTATAATATTTGCCTCATCTGTGAACAAAATAAACACAACAAATGCGTGGTCAAATGAACACGAAACCAAGTAGCAAAATCTCGCCGGTGTTGATCATCTTCAGGCTTCAAATTTTGGTCAGCTGTACTTATTCGGTTTGTTGCCAGTATCCTCCATACGGTGAATTGAGAAATCTATAACAAGAAGAATGTATTTTTGACACTTCAATGCTATGTGATTCCAAATCATGCTCCCTGACCCTTACTTCCTCGCACTGGTAATGAATTTTCCTGTCTAATATCATTGTTGCCATTTTGCTTCATATTTGATGCTTCTTTGCATGAAGTAATACATCTATTACTTGAAATTTAGTAGAAGTGGTTTTCGTAATACTTAACATGTTAACATTATTTTTGTGACTTTATATTGTTTCTTTTTATTAAATTGTGGGAATTACAGTAGTATCTTCTGTAAGAACACCTCCGAATAAGGAATACATGTATTTAAGGGACGATTCAATTGGTCCCTTTGAATAGGGACCTTGATGTATGTATCTCTTATTAAGAGACACTGAAAAAGTTTTAAAAATAACAAAGAGGTAGACAAGTAGATAAAAATACAAATGTCCTTTGTTAATAATCTTTTTTTGGTTTCAATGGCAAGTTTGTGCTCAGTGAAAGATAGTTTTGGGACAAGGAAACAATAAAATGGAAAGTTAAGCTCTTCCTTTTGAAAACTGGTTTTCAGTAGGGAAAAGGGAAAAAATACATTGGGAAAAAGCAAATTGTGGTACAATCAAAATTATATTTCCATTTAAAAGAGTTCAAAATCCAGTTATTGTTGCTACAATTCTCAGTAAGGGAAGAAATTGATTCTATTCTCAGTAAGAGTAGCAAGTTGTGAGGCAATCCAAGACAGAGACCGATGGGAAGCAGGCCTTTTAAGAATGTAGACTTAGGAACTTTGTTTCGAGAGCCCTCTAAGAAAGAGATGCGAATGAAAATAAATTGGTTGAACTCGTCAACATCAGTAACAGTGCTCAAATGCTAGAATATTTAGATATCGACGAAAATAACACATCAATCAATAACTCCCGAGACTAACATTGAAAACAACATTTTTTTTTGCAAAATTTTTTTTTATTCATCAACATAACACCTTTTGTTAATCACCTTTTAGGGTGATACAATCGTTCCAACGCTTTTCCAAATCTTTTTTTTTTTTTTTTTCCCAAAAAAAATTTTTTTTTCCCGCAAGAAATCTTTTTTGTTGCGAGTAAATAGCGATAAACAGCTTTCTGAATCATCGACTCGTTGCTGTTTTTGTTCCATCGAAAGCAATCGCGGCACCCACTTGGAAAAAAACCTTTTTCATGCTCAATTTTTCATGAAGGATAGTAAATACACTTCCATATGATATCTGTGTCATCTCAGCAATCTCACGGAGCTTCACTTTACGATCTTTCATTATAATTTTTGTCACTTCACTCACATTTTCCGGTGTAATGGCTTCCACAGGTCTACCCGAGCGTTCCGCGTCATTTGTGTCGGTACGACCACGTTTAA
This sequence comes from Nephila pilipes, assembly GCA_019974015.1. Classification (NCBI taxonomy): domain Eukaryota; kingdom Metazoa; phylum Arthropoda; class Arachnida; order Araneae; family Nephilidae; genus Nephila; species Nephila pilipes. The sequence goes on along the minus strand of BMAW01042029.1, from coordinate 489,121 downwards.
ACTCGGCAAACCACCGACAAATCGTTGCTTTTGATGGACAAGAGTCCGGGTAACATTTTTCAATCCATTGTTTCGCTTGCACGGTGTTTTTACCCATTAAAAAACAATGTTTTATCAGAACACGAAACTCTGTTTTTTTCCATTTTTTAAACAAACTACAAAACGACTTTACTCCAACCTCGATAACTCAGCTGTTTCTGGTCCGATCGACTTAAAATTTTGACACGTTTCAAGCAAAGGTTCGTACTCTAGAAAGACCTGGTTACTGGTTTACTACGAGCGCCATCTCTGGGTTAGTCTCGGGAGTTATTGATTGATGTGTTATGTGTATTGAAGATACTAATGACAATATAAAATCTTTTACTTCAGCTGTAGTTGATGATATGAGCTTCAACAAAAATAGCTTGGAAAGCAGTGAAGAAGATAACCATTGATGACGATGAAACACTTATGATAATCAATGACTTGAATATTTCCATCGAAAAAAAGAACTTTCAATGCACAGATTTGCTAGACTATCCATGTAACGAATTATTTCTATAAATTTCTGTTAGTACGAAACTCTATTGATAATTTTACACATTTTTGTAATAATTAAACTTTTTAATTAAAAAAATTTCATTTTTCGTTAATTTCATATTCAAATAAATACCTGTGACTGTGTTAGTTATTTATATATCATTTATTTAAAGCTTGACCTTACGTTTATTAATTTCATTAATACTTGAAAACCCCTTCTGGGCTTAGAGTACGTTTTACTGTACAGCTTACAGAATGCATAGAACTGTAATTTGTACAAACGTTTTGGAAACTACATAAAAAAAAGAAGAAAAAAAAAAAAAAATTCTGAAATGGAAACTGAGAGTTGCAATAAGTGTTGGACGAAAATGCATGCAGCGCTGCTCGCATTCGCTTGACCTTGGCGGTCAAGGTCAGTATGCATTCGAATTTTCGTTAAAAAAAAAGCTTGATTGGAGCAAATTATAGAATGTGCTGAACCCACGAATGCGGGATGAAAGTGCGCTTACTGTAGATAACAAGAAAACTGTTGACAAAATACCTTTCCTTGCTGCCTGGAAGCTATCGTGCCGTTCTACTCTTTCCAACTGAGGTGTAAGTCTGGAATTGGGCAGAAGTCTGGGATCAGTGTTGACACGTTCAACGGCGAACTTGAAAGCTGTTTCCAGCATTTCATCGCCGGATTCGAAGAGACCACCTGAAAAAAAAAAAAACGTTTTGTACCTTTAAGATCTAAGAGTAAAAATAAAGCCCTCAGTGTTACGTACTAATTTAAATCGTACAAATCTTTAAAAAAAAATTATGTTATAAGCATTTTCTAACCTCACGAGAAAAAAGAGAGAGAGAGAGAATGAAAGAAATTTTTAAAATGTGATTGTTAGAATTATTCAATGATAGGCAATTGAGTTTAGTTTATTACAAAATTCCTTTTTCTCAAACAATTCTTGTAGTCTACATTAACCAGAAGTGTAGAAATGGTATATTGTATCTTGTAAAAGCTAAGTTCAAGCATACGATTTCAGCACACAAAATCTTGTGTACTATGTTTTAGGATAGACAGGGAGTGTTATTTGTGGATTTTCTGCCTCGGGTTTGAAGGGACACAGTAGACTCCGAGATATACCGTGACACCTTAACTAAACTACGCAGAGTAATCCAAAAAATCAAAAGGCGTAGTATGCTCGGAGAAGGGATAGTTTTGCGCATGACAATGCTTGCCCACACATAGCTCGTCGAACCAAGATATTATCGAATCATACAGCTAGAAATAACAGAATTTCCCTCAGTATAGCCCTGTTCTGGCTCCCAGTGGCTACCATTTGTTCCGTCACTTGAGAAAGCACCAGGACGATGATGATGCCTAAACAGCTGTGCTGTAGTCATTAACCCAACAGGGAACAGATTTTTATCAGGATTAAATTCAGAGGCTAGTTGTATGGTATGAAACTTGCCTTAATAATGAAGGTAATTATGTTGAATAGTGATTAAAATATATTGAATAGTGTACAGGCATTCTTATAAAAAAATAAAGTTGTACAAAAAACTGCAATTATTTTTAGTATCAAAGTGGTACTTGCTTAGAAAACAGGCTAATAATTATATATAATTATCATTTTTGATCCGCATTGCTTAAATAGGAGTTGAAATTTGTGAGCATTTTCAAATACAATGGACTTTATCCATTAGTAATAGCATGTACATATCTTGAGGATGGCCCATGAGGATTCATTGTCAATAATAAACAACCAATAAATCAATAATATGAGTAATAATACTAATTTCTGTTATTTAAAATGATTGACTCATATTTTATTTTGAGTCACATATTACATTTTACTTCCGATTTGTAATTTATATCGATAAACATTTTGATACTTTAACAACTTTTCTTACATTTGATCGGCTAACACGGCATAATAAACTTGTTTTATTCAACATATTACAATTAGGGTGAAAGGCGATTTTAATAACATTCACTACACTTCCACTCAAACTTTGCGTGCAGACGCTACTTTTATTATTTCGTTTGAGTTGCTTAGCAACGAATCCTAATAACTGCCTCCATCCGAAAATTGTAATATTCCCAGATGAATCAACAAACAGCAAAATGAGTCTAAAAAATAATCTTAAAAAAGTAACTCAGTAAAATAATCTTAAAAAAGTAACTCAGTTTTAAATATATTTGAAATGATTTTAATTGGAGTATATCAGAATTATTACTTTGTTATAATTTCTTCACTAAACGATATCGGATTATAATATTTATTAACTATTTTCAGCATAGCTTACTTCGCTCGAAAGCCTGCACAGATATTTTGTTTTCAATTTTGTTCGTCTGTAGAAATAAATAGAATCCCTCAGTTGCATTTAGCAATTTGAAATTAAAGTGAAAAGAAAAGGAATCCACTTTAATCTATTTCCATTTAGTCGCTCGCTTAGTGAGAAATGTATATGAATATGCCACATATATATACCAATAATGCATATACTAATCCTTAGCATCTGTGATTCTAATGATTGCTCTTGCGTCATATCTTAATTTAAGATATCTAGTAATAAATAATGACTCCAATTGAAGACACGTAGAACAAAAAAATGTTTTATTAATATTCATTGTTGTACAACTAACTCTCTGTCTTGAATCTCAACTAACTGATCAATTTTAAATTAGGATCAACTAATACTTTCTTATCTTACCAGTTCACTCTTTTGATTCAATCACTTCTTACAAACAGCTGATTCTTATCTTAATAATCCAAATAGAATTCACTTCAATTCACAAAAATAATTGAAGAGCTTCAAACCAAATGGTAAATCTCTGCCAGAAAGTCATTATCTTCTGTCTCCCTTCATTTTGCTTTCAATCTATTTCATTTATAAATCATTACCTCTGAATCACTTCATTTCTCTTCTATCAACATCTAATTTACCTGATCACGTTACTATAAATAAATATATATGGCTAGGGGATTCGATACTATAAAGTGTTCTAAAGTGGTCTTTAAATAATGTTAATTAAAAAAAAACTTCAAGAATTGAAGTTACGTTTACTGGAGAGAAATTAACCAAAAAATAATACTTTTTTCTAATGATATATCAGAAATGCAAAAAAGCTTTTTAGGTATCAAAATTTTGAGATGTTCGATTTGTATTGATAATATCAGTAAATATTGATTAATTAAAGATATTAATGGGTTTTGATTAATTAAAAAGACGTATTCACTAATCGAAACCAAGATACGAAAAATGTAATGAGTCACCAAGAAAGCATTTAACTCATTTGAACTCGAAAGAGAAATTACCGTGATAAAATCAATCCAATTGTATTTCCATTCTGTGAATGGATTAATTAATATCCTAAGGAAATGAATTCCTTAGAATTGGATAATTGATTTCCTCTAAAAAAAGTGAACAATGATTTTATAATTTTGAAATGAAAAATTAAATTTAACGCAAACTTTACAATTTATCTAAAGAAATGAAATGGCTCTTGTGTATGAAAAGCTTTAACCATAAATTTTTATTAATTGAGGAAATAGAGTTTCCTAATATTTCAATCAAATAAAAAAATTTTAAACAATGGAACCTGTATTTAAAGTGATGATTTTGCAACGATGGAAATACACAATTTGTCATGCACTTTTCATTCATTATACTATTTAACTGAAAAAATATGCACAGCATTCTTTAAAAACTTAAATATTTTTCAAAGTATAGCATATTCTCTAACACATAGTACTCGAGAGGATTTTTTACATTGAAAATTATTAATCGATATAGGTTTCGTAATATAAGAAAAAGATATTCATTTTTACATGTTTAAATGTTGTAATGCTCTTAAATTTACGTAAAATAATATATATATATATATATATATATATATATATATATATATATATATACATATATATACATATATACACTTTATATTATGTGAGATGCATATTAATTTGACACAATGCGCGATATGCTGACTTACATATAACTATGTAAAAAAGAGCAACACATTTAAATAATTCAGATGAAATATATTTAAAAAAATAGAAATGTTGATTCTAAATAATTTAAGATATCTAAAACAAAAGTTGAGAGACATTTTTTCCCGAGTTAGATTGGAAGACGAAAAAAAACCTTACAACTCCAGATAATGTGTCAACTGAAGTAGTTTAAGATTTAAGGTGCGAAAACATTTCTGTGCCCTTTTAATTAAATTTTTAATTCAAACTAATGATTAATTACGTAAATGTTTGTAAAATATTATTTAGCATAATTAGTTATAATGTTTCGAACATTGATAGCTGATGATTCATGTTAAACATGTATACAAAATATATATTTAAAAAAAAGAACTTTGAAGCTCAGCATGAAAAATTAAAGATTTGATTCGAAAAATTATTATAAAAAAATAACTAAAAATACTGGAGAATGTGTTACAATAACTTTGATAGCTTATAAGCTTCACGAGAACGTAATATTTGCTTGAATAAAAATTCTGTATAATTCTGAAAATCTTACACATAATCAGAACTAGGCAATCTCATCAAGATTTTTATTTATTAATATAATCTTTAATCATCGTTTTATTATTATTATCATAATATTTCAGTTTTATAACTTAATAAAAATACCAAATAATTATGTATGATATAATTAAATCAAGTAGTAAAATGATAGGTATATACATCAAACAATAAGGTTCTTGTTAAATAAAATCAAATTTCGATTCAAATGTGTGGTTAAAGGTGTTTTATTTTTAGTATGTTTGTTCAAAACATATAATCACACTTTTAAAATAATTACATAATATAGCTTAATCTAAATAAAATATCCTATATTAATTTGATTCAAAAACTTCATATGTACTGTTGAAACAAATAGGCTTAACTTTCCTTATTCTTATTAAATTTCATACAATTTGTTGGCGAACACGCAGTGTTACTCTCTGGTGTATTTTACAACCTTCATCTATACGTATACATTTATTTTCACTAAAACATACATAAATTGCAAAAATAGCTTACTATAAATATTACATGTCTTTGAAAGCTTCAATTTTTAAGCGTATTTAATAACAAATGCGAAATACTGTTTTGTTATATATCAAATCTACTTAGTAAATTTCTTAGTAATTATTTCTTAATGAAAATGATGTTAATAGCGAAAAGCTTATAGTGAGTTTTAATGTTTTGATTAATAAAACTGATGTAATACAATTAAGAATTTAATTGAAATAAACACCAAAACAAAAGTTAAAATATCATCATAGAAATTATACCCATTTACATTTTTAAACACTATAGTATGAAAAACATCACTTACATAAAATCTAACTGAAACAATATACATATATTTTTTTTCCATTTTAAATTCTTTTAAAATCAATTTAGGTAAAATAATATGTATAAGTGTTTGACATTAAATATACATTCTGATGTAATAATTTAGAACTTACCAACTTTAATTATTTCTGGTAGTCCATAAACAACACTCCAAGTGAAGCACATCAAGATCTTTAAATGTAATATTAGTGTACCTCTGAAAACCTTCATGGTGGAATTTAAGGCCTTCGAATGAAATAGAATCGAATTATTTACACATTTCAAGTTTCTGCTCTAAGAAATTACAGATAGTTGTTTCAAAATCATATCCAGGCGAGGTCGTACATCTTTGTCAAATCGCACTCTTAAAAGTTTTCAGTCTTAAAAGGTTGCCATTAATGTCTTTCGGCTGCATATTTCATCATCTGTTTATTTCCTTTCCAAGATTATTAGAACTCTCCAAAACACAGTTCAGTCGACTGTAAAACAAATGCTTGTCCACTCAGATATTTCCGATGCCTGTCGTATTCCGCTTTCACGAACACCAAAACACCACATTTTTCATTCAGCGTTAATCATCTAACAATAGCGATCACTTGTTGAAAAATTCCATCACCCTTTAATGATAGGTTTTGTCCTAAATTAATCAGTAAGGGTATGGGACAAACTCGATTATCACATTACACGAGCTTTTGACCCTTCCAAGCCAATGGCGTTGCAGTCCCTGGATTCACATTAACCAATAAGCATTCGCGTGTGAGGATCCCAAATACCGTTGATTATAAAGGGTATGTGTATACATTTCTTCCGCAATCTTTTCCCGGTCCGAGATTTAGCGGAATTCATCTTGAATGCCAGTACTGGGGATGGGGGTGCAGCAAAGGGCAACACCATTATCGATTGCATCCTGAGCATCTTGTTTCCATGGTAACGGGATCGTCACCATTACCCGCTCGGGTTGGGATCAGAATGCAGAAGGAGGCCTCCTGTCAGAGGTAATTTGGAAGAGTGGGAAACATAAGTAGATCTGAAAGTTTCTGCCTCCTGGTAATTGGTGTTTCGTGATCTGTAAATTGCCTCTCCAGAGCCGCGATAACAATAATCTTTTCACTGCTGGGGGGCTCCAAAGAGTACGTGCGTGATTTCTTTTCGGTAAATTAGATTCATTCATATTCATGTATTTTAAAGTGGAGAGCATTTATCAGCCAAAGTGAAGTATTAACGCGCCTCATTTTTTGTTAATATCGTGTTTAGATGAATAATTTTGGAATAAGTCCTGCATTTGTAAGAAAAAAATTAAATTATTTAACATATTAAATAACAAATATCTAGAGTCTTCACACAAAGCAGTATTTTATTTATTTATTTTTTGCTCATTTCAGGGATGAAGCAGAATTTTAGTACGTCTCAATTAGTTTTAATTTCCCACTTAAATGGATTCTTCTGAAACAACTTGTATCAAATAATCCAATATGAACTCGTAATATATATATATATATATATATATATATATATATCAAAATTGTAATTCAAAAAATATCGAACAAAGACAAATTCGACATATCAACCATAAAATCATACATTAATGTCTAAAAACAACATATTCAAAAAAATCAATAAAAACTAAGTAAAATTAATAACTCATATAAAAAATATTGTAATTAATTAAATATACTAAAATTAAAATTAAATTTAAAACAAAAATCTAACATTTAACTGACAAATTAAAAGAGAAAACCAAGTGAGAGTAAAGCAAAATTTAGAATAGGGTAATTAATTCTGTTACATACTTTGGAAGAGAAAAATGCGTGTTTAATTATAACATTCATTGTTACGGATCAAACCATCACACTTCAGTGAATTACATGGAAATAAATTATGGAAATAAACCAAAAATCCGAAAATTCAGAAAATCAACAATAGAAAATAAAAGAAAGTAAACACAGTACCAATATAATCAAATTCAAATAAACATCACACAGCAAAAGTATGAATAAATGAATATCTGTCAAACTGTAAAACCAAATATCTATCTATCTATCTATCTATCTATCTATCTATCTATCTATCTATCTATCTATCTATCTATCTATCTATCTATCTATCTATCTATCTATCTATCTATCTATCTATCTATCT
>BMAW01042029.1:410662-481045 GCA_019974015.1 Nephila pilipes | reverse complement strand
TATATATATATATATATATATACAACACTGAAAATGCGTCGCCAAGAAAGAGTGGCCAGAAAATTATACAAATTTCAGGGCAGACGCACGTTGAGGGAGATATAAGGGAAGCACCTACAGAATGTCCAATTTTTTTCCGTTATTTCTGCTAGGGAACTTCTGCTTCTTCCTTCATCAAAAAAACTTTATTCTTGGCTCAGAGGACGCGTGTAACAGTAAATAATTCCAGGCTGTCGTCGATGGGGGCAATTCCAGCAGACAAATGATTTTACGAGGGGTATGGTGATCGGACTGAGAAGGGTAGGTTGGTCCATACGGCAAATATCAGCTGACACACACCTGGAAGAGTCAACAGTGCGCCAGCTGTGGCGAAGATGGTTGGAACAATGAAATGAGGCAAGTTTGATGGGTGCTAGTGAAGCCAGAGAAACGTCACCACGTATGGATGACCAGGACTCCACTTCTTCCTCCCTTCTTCAGCATGTACAATATATCCTGGATGTTTCTATATCAACCAAAACCATTTCCCGTCTATTGGTTGTTAATAGCTTGCACTCATGGCATCCGTTAAGAAGTCTGTCATTAACCCCACAGCATAGACACCAACGTCTGCAATGGTACCGGACTCGAGCGATGTGGACGATGGAATGACGTAGGGTCGTGTTCTTAGATGAGTCATGCTTCTGTTTCTCCTATGATAGTCGCCGCGTTCGAGTATGGTGTCGACCAGGAAACAGGTCCAATATGGCATCAATTGTGGAACACTCCACCATACGACAGAGCAGCATCATAGTTTGAGGCGATATAGTGTACGATTTCAGGTCACCTCAAGTTCGTATTCAATGCATTGTGAAGGGGCCAACGATACACGAATGATTTCTGTGACACTCCCCTACCTACAGGGGGTGTCTAGTACCCTTTATCAGCACAATAACGCCAGACCGTACACTTTTCTCATCAGCCAACGTGCTCTGCAAGGTATATAAATGTTTTTCTGACCGCCGTTCTTTCCTGATCTCTCACCAATTCAGACACATTTTGAATGTGATTGGTCACCAATTGCAGCCCTTCCAATGCTCAGAAGACGAACTGTGGTAAATGGCTGTCAGGGAATGGAGAGCCATTCCTCAGTACGCTATCCGTTCTCTCATTGACTCTATATCTAGACATGTAACTTCGTGTATCGCCGTCCACGGTGGTCTAATAACCTACTGAGCCGACGCTGTTCTCGCTCTGTATTATGCATATCATTTCGAAATAAAGATCACTTATTGTTCGTTGCTGTCTCTTTCATTTCAGTTTGCCGAATTTCAATACTTTCTGGCAATTCCTTTTTGGTGTTGCCTTTTCAATATCGAGTAAAGTGTATATAACACATCAATCAATAACTCCCGAGACTAACCCAGAGATGGCCTCGTAGTAAATCAGTAACCAGGTCTTTCTAGAGTACTAACCTTTGCTTGAAACGTGTCAAAATTTCAAGTCGATCGGACCAGAAACAGCTGAGTTATCGAGGTTGGAGTAAAGTCGTTTTGTAGTTTTTTAAAATGGAAACGAGTTTCCGTGTTCTGATAAAACATTGTTTTTAATGGGTAAAAACACCCTGACAAGCAAGTAATGGATTGAAAATGTTACCCGGACTCTTGTCCATCAAAAGCAACGATTTGTCGGTGGTTTGCCGAGGTTAGTGGTGTACCGACACAAATGACGCGGAACGCTCGGTGAACCTGTGGAAGCCTTATTACCGGAAATTGTGAGTGAAGTGACAAAATTATAATGAAGATCGTAAAGTGAAGCTCCATGGATTGCTGAGATGACACAGATACATATGGAGTGTATTTACTGAATCTTCTGAAAGTGAAGCTGAAAAGGTTTCCAAGTGGGTGCCGCGATTTTTCAGTTGGAACAAACAGCAACGAGTGATTCAGAAGCTGTTTCACTTATTTACTCGCAACAAAAGATTTCTTGCGAAAAAGAAAAATTGGGGAAGATTTGCGTTGGAACGATTATCACCCTAAGGTGATTAACCGTGTTATGTTGATGAATAAAAATTTTGCAAAAATGTTGTTTCAATGTTCTCAGGAGTTATTGATTGATGTGTTATATATTAGGTAATCTTACATTTGAACATAAAGTCCATCGGATTTGGGAATAATCTCTTTTTTTATATACAATCTTGTAGTTTGTATGACGAAATAGATTTTTAACTCAAAACTCTAATAATGAGCTATGGCGGATTACTTGAAAAATTAGAGCCAAATTTGAATTTGTAAAAAAAATTCAATCGTGTATTTGAAAACGAAATTATAATTTTCATGGGGAGCTCATTTTATTATTCTACTCATTATCGCAATTTGGATGCCATTTCAGTTAATTAATTTTTTTTCATTATGTACAAAATTTAATGCCATGATCTTTTCAATATTTAGTAATATCATTTTATTATATGATTAAATATTTTATCACGACAAATATATGAACTACTATATTTTGCCTTAGCATTCAGAGAAACTCTTTTTTCGAAATTGGATAAAAATAAAATATTAATTTTTATCTAATTTTTCAAGTTCCCGACCGAAAGAAAATGTTCCCCGTTCCCTAACAAACCACTTTTCTACGGACTTTTAGAATTTAATCAGTTAAAACAAAATACTACGATGTAGTTTCTCTGCATTTTTTGATTTTTTTTATCCTTATTTCTTTTCAATGTTTTTATCTAAGTTGATGCAAATTTTCCCTTTAACTTTGAAACCCGAGAGATGGATCATTTTCATGACTCTTATTTGATTATCAACTGAACATTCGAAAACACTTTGCGTGCTCATGCAAAAAAGGTTTTAAAGTTTTCGATTTTTTTTTTTTTTTTTTTTCTTTCTTTTTTGCAGCAAGCAAAGGCAGTACAGATTTTCTCGACTCATGTTTGACTGTGAATTCTGTAAAATCGTTCTTAATTAACGTTTTCCAAATAAATAAAGTAAAAACTGCATTTTCAACACGGAAATTTTTTATTGAAAATTTAATTGATACAACAATAATTAAAACGTTGATCGCGGTACAAACTATAATAAAAATAATTCTTCCCGCTGTTAATTGCTAGAAGTTTGCTAATTACAATAAATTGCCTTTTAACTAGCAACCAATCAGCTGAAGAAATTACTCATACCGCTCCATTCGACTTCATATATAAATATATATATTCGACTTCAGTTTCTCATTTTACCTTAAATGCTGAATTCAGTGGAACTGTATTGTACTGATGTTATTGTTTTGGGATTGAGGTGTATATGATTATTTTCATCCGTTTAATGCAAATTAGTGAGTGAAAAAAGTATTCCTTTACCGAATAAGTAAACATGGAATAAATAAAAGAAAAAAAAATATAATGAAGCGTTTATTTAAAGATGGACTGAAAGGTAAGAAAAAAAATATTTTTTAAATTGTAAAACAATATGTACTTTATAAAAGCTTGAGAGGGGGGCGCTTATACCTAAGTAATTATCGGTAACTTAAGTATCATTGCCACTTACTTATAAGAAAAAAAAGTATTAATACCTCAAATTTTTAGAAATTACCGTATTAGTACGATTATATTGCGATACTTTTTGATTAATCATTTCCCATTAAAATATTGTCTCGCACTAAATTCGAGGCCTAGATAATGGAACGTAACAACTCTTCTTATTAATTTATAATGATAAATTAATAAAAATAATAATAAAGATTAAAATAGTCTATTAAAAACAAAAAGTTCTATGCAAACTTTTACAAAGAACAGATTTAGCCTCCCAAGGTGCGCTGTTTTGTATCATTATTATTAAATTAAAATCAAATATATGAATTAAAGTAAATGATGAAATATCTAGAAATGGACAACAGTAAGCTTTTCCAATATTAAAATTAAAGCAAACGTTAAATTATATTAAATTGAATGTATTTAAGCTACATGTAATTAAAATTAAAGCAAACGATAAATTATTAAATTGAATATTATATCAGCTGCACGTAATTAAAATTGAAACAAACTATAAAAAATTGAATAGTGATTTGGTACGCCAAAATGTCCTTCCCACCTAAAACAACAGCCCCTTAGGTGGCTAATAATAATCTGTGTTATTAATTATTTTAAATAAATGCTTATATGACTAAATTTTATTTCCCTTGGATTTTCTTTTATGTAAAAGGAATGGATCGCATTAAATTCATAACTTTTTCTATCTTTTTAAAAAAAATTTGGTGTCGCGTTAAGTTCGGTGTCGCCTGATTATTTCGGGCTAATACGGAATTTATTGTTTTATACTTAAAAAGATTGCTTTTATATCTTTTAATCCATTTTTAAATGAAAGCTGAATTAAATTTTTTTTACTTATATTTATTTAATTCTTTTTAGTCTCAAAATTTAAGCAATTACGTGAGCTATACGTGTGTGCAAAATTTCAACTGAATTAGGCATTGTTAAGAGCAAGACTCATTCCCTGCATTTTTTTATTTTTATTATTTTTATTTCATAATGTTTTACTTTTCATGTTCATTTCGATAAAAATCTATTGGGAAAAAATTAAAGAAATATAAAATGGAATATAATTGAAAAACCCATTACCATTTTTGACATAACTTTTACTTTTAAATTTATTCCTTTTTCGGTACTGGTTTTCAATTATCCCTTGCGTTTCACTCTGTACCTCATAATTCCTAACGTTTTACTAAAGTATTTATTTATGCCTTAGTTATTTTTATAAAGAAAAGGCAAAAGTTTTTTAAAAAAACCATTTGCTGTACAGCACTTCAGATACTACACTATAAGAACTTACTCATAGTAAAATGTTTACAATATTTTTTATAGTTCAATTAATTTTAGTAAGAATTGATAAACTGCGCTAATTCTCTTAATGTTTGGTTGAAATCAACAAACTTTTTTTTTTAATCTTACTAATTAATTCTGATTAAGAAATGTATCCATTAATTTACTAGTCTGTTCTCAGTTTTCAACTGAAATTATGGTTTTTAATTTCAGCATTAATTTTTAAAAAATACAAGTATGTTGTTTTTCGCGTTCTGATACTACCTACTTTACTCACTGAAATATGAACTAACTGCTATAAATAGAAATCAATGTAGTTCAACCTAAAATAATTTTAAAGATTTCTATCTTACCATAGCATAATTTTTTAAAAGTGTGATTCTACAATCAATGAAAGCAAATGCTTTTCTAAAATTTCTAATATGGATGAAGTTAAGAAAAATAATGTTAATATTTTTTGTTAAAATTCGAAAAATATATTCTTAATATTTGTCTTTTTTAAAATTTTGAGTTGGTCCTTAAATTTCAACATATGATTTCCAATTTAATTGGTAATTATTTTACTTTTCCTTGTTTGAAGTAATAAAATAGAAATAAGAAGGTAAAATTGAATCAGTAATTTAACAACTTCATCACAAACTTTTAATTTTTCATATTTATGGAGGAAAAAAATTTAAAGTTTATTATTATATTAATACCCTTTTATTTGAGTACAGTAATTTATTTCTATGTTAATGTATATCAGAAAGCATTTTATAAATAAACATGTCATAAACTATAAGAAATCAAGAATATCCGTAGAAATTTTTAAAATTGAGATATTTTAGTTGAGTTTATAAAAGCAGTAATTTCTCAAAGACAAATTATTTAAAAAAGGGAACCTATCTTTTTTTCCCTTCCGGTTATGTTAGGAATAGAGATTGATTTGTTTAATTTCATAAGCAAGCTAAATTGTTAATTTTGTTTTTATGCATTTTATTCTAAATCAACGACGTTTGTACGAAAAAAAATTGTTCAGTGAAAAATTAAATTATCTTAAATATAATTTTATTTCTAACAATAGAAATAAGAGTTGCATATATAGGGAGCGTGATTTTTTTATTTTCTTATAACAAAACTGAAAATATTTCGACAATTTTAGATAGCTTCGAATAATAATGGAGAAAATAAACAAGAAATAGTAGAGGACTATTTATAAACATTTTTGCAGAAATGAAAGTATTTTATTCTATTTTCTCAACTGCAGGACACATAAAATTTTTACCTGATGATAAGAATAAAAAAAGAACATTGAAATAAATTCTACGAGTAATATGTATAAATATTATGATGTGGGAGTTTTGAAATATTACTTAAATATATTTAAAGTTTTACTACAAATTTGTTTTTTGGTCTGTACACCAATTTCTAATCATCTTAACAGTTTTTTACAAGATACACAATTACATATTTCTAGTTATATAAAAACTGTAATATATATATATCAATGAGAACGAAGCGTCATCTCGGATTCTTAACATTAGGTTTAAAATTTGAATACCATTGTACTAGATTTGTTTAATTGTTTTAAAAGTATATTTAAGTTATTTCTGGACATAGGTACTAGTTTTAGTTTGTTCTTGTTAGCTCGTTAAAAATGTAAATGTTAAAAATGTTTTGAATAAAACAATATTCCGCAATTCTATGTTAATATTGTCTTAAATTATGCATTGGCCTTTTTTCTGGTTACCACGTTCTTTCTTGAATCTGGAATTTTTTTAAAAGAATTTAAAGTTATATTGAAGAAGGGAAACGGTGCTTCTTTGGGTATGCCTACAGCGGTCAAGACGCTGGAGCACACTCTGATGCCATACTGATGGGGAGACATTGATATTTTGAAAAATCTCGCGAGCATCAGACTTTCCACTCGACAGGGTTTTAGTGTAATAAGGAAGCGCACGCGTGATTGGACTGAAACATCACCGGTCACGAGACGATGAAATAATCTCTCGTTTATCGTGGCCCTTTATGATGTTAGAATAATCTATTTTGTATTTCGCATCATATACAGTGTAAAAAATAAATCAGTGGTTGAATTTTTATCTACTGAAGTAGCGGCCAAACTAAAAAAACAAATTTCAATAAAAGAGAGAGAGAGAGATCGTGTTGTTTTCCTTGTTTATCATTTTCCGCTTTGTATTTTCAGTAAAAGGCACCAGATCGAGGCATTTTCTTTTCTATATTTAATATCCGTGCTTTTCGACGTTTTATTATTGCTCTCTAAAACTTTCATTAAGTGCATATTATGAGGTTTTTTATTATTATTATTATTTTCTGTCGTAATTTAGAAATTTTTATTACTGTCGTGTTTAAAAATATTAAATATTGTGATAGGTGGGAAAATTTAACTATAACGCATTTAACCTAAATATCTATCCCAGTAACCTTTTCACAATCACGGAACACTTACAATTTTTATAAGATTTTTGCGGAACACAGTCATAAAATAAAGCAGTGCATTATTTATCACAAACAGAGAGCAATGAAATGCAACAGAAGCAATTGCATTTTAATTTTGAAATCTAGGCGAAACACTTTTTCTAAGTTCACGGAGCTCACCAGCATTTCTCAGAACCCCGAAGAAGAGCTACTGTGTCTGTGCTCAGTACTGAAATTGAAAAGTATTCCAATGTCTTTAAAAAGATCTTGGTTCTGTGATGTTTAATATTCCTATCGAATTTAATCAAATGATACAAAAAAAATTATAGTTATGATCCATTAATTTACATATAAAACATATTTTATACACATATGAAACAAATTTTTTTTTTAAATGCTTTGTAAACAATCGAGACTTAAAATCGTGGATGATTTTTGATCGATTAATTAGTTGTTTATTAACATTTGGCTGCGGTTGCCTAGTGGTCATGGTTTCGGATTCGTGGCCGATGGTTTTCTTTCAGTCGCGAGTTCGTCCCTTGGCCGCTACAGACCCTTTGTATAGCCGGGGCTGATGCACGTTAAATCAGTCGAAACCCATAGTTTCCCGTTGGAGTGGTGTGGAAGTTAGGAGATGGGGTGCCAGCTCAGGTGTCCTCCTCGTCGCTTGACCGAGGTTCAAAATTAGGAGATCCGGCACCAATAGCCCTCGTGTTGCTTTTAAGGCTGCGTTTATAAAAAAAATAAACTAAACTGTTTATTAACATCACACTTAAAAGCAATACGAGGGCTATTAAAGGTGAACTTCGGACCATGAACCAGACTCATGAGCTAACCCCCTCTCTCTGAACTTTCATGCCACATTTAGGAGGAGGAGGGCTTGGAACCTCGACAAACTTAATGCGCATAGTCCTACAAAATGAAGCGTCTTTTTTGGTTTCGAAATAATAACCTTACTTAAAGTTGCAGTACTTTAATTGTTAATTATGTTTCATTATATGATATCAATGTATATTCAAACAATTACTATACAAGTATATTTAGAAACAGTCCTCCAAAATTTAACATTGGTATTGTGATGTATGTCTTACAAATAATAATCAGCGTTGACCGAACATTTTTTGCGCGTTTATTTACATTTTTTTTTTTTACAAAACACCACATCACAATAAAGATAAAATACACAGAAGGATCGCATCACAAAATTGCATCATTTTCAGATTTACCACGCCGCTCGTCTATGCGTCGAGACTAGTCTTCTTGTCGTCTCTCCGTTCTCTGAAAGAAAGAAAACCATTGGAATATTTGTGTGTGTGTGCCGAGGCCTATAAAACAAACATATCTTTTTAATATGTCACAAGATCCAGAATAATACTAGCAATGCAGTTCTCATTGTCTCGTAAGTAATCCCGTGGGGGTTGTTGTTCGGTATGCGAGACCACGAAACTAAAAAAGATAAATTTAAAATCTCGTTTCAACAACGATCCGTGTTTTGTGACCTTGAAAACCCTCCACGGGAAGTTACTGTGAGAGGCAAAGCTCACTTACGATTTTAAGGGGTAGAAATACTTATGAGGAAATTATAGAGTATGTGAAACTGTGCAACAGCTGTTTAAGGAAACTTTTGCAAGAAAGTAAACATAGCCAATTTTGAAAATAACTTTTTTAATAAAAATATTTTTTAAATATTTCTTAAATTTCGGTGAATCGAAAGAATGATTACTTTACAATTAAGTTACTAACTCCAGTACATCATTTTTGCAATTTGCGTTATTGGCATGAATAATATTAATAATACATTATTAAAAACTCTAAATATTTTTTTTTAGTTATTGAACACATAATTAATCATTAGATATCGTTTTAAATATTCGTAAAGATTGCCAGTTTGAAAGATCATATTTGAGAGCGCATTGTGTATAGTCATCTTAATGGTGATAGCATGAAAAAAAAAATCTGTGCAAGTTTTTCCAAGTTTAATTTCATGTAATAAAGACTTTGTTAAATGTCTCAGAAAACAATAGGTAAAATATATGCTAGTTGTTTCAAATTTATTATGCTATAAAAATTAGAGAGAAAAATATTTATAAATATTTATATATATATATATATATATATATATATATATATATATATATACACCGTAAAAATTACGGGTAGAACTTTTTTTTAAAAAATTTAAAAAAGATATTATTTTTATCTCCTTCTTATAATAAAAGGAAATACAAAAAGATTTTTTTTTTTCACTTATATACGAGTATAATCAAAATATTTGAGCTTTAAATCTTAAGGTGCTATATAAGAACTTGTAAATGGAGATGAAAGTACTATTTTCTTCTTCCCTGTTTAAACGA
The DNA here is from genome assembly GCA_019974015.1 of Nephila pilipes. NCBI lineage: Eukaryota > Metazoa > Arthropoda > Arachnida > Araneae > Nephilidae > Nephila > Nephila pilipes. The sequence goes on along the minus strand of BMAW01042029.1, from coordinate 471,475 downwards.
AATAAAAAATTCTTCTCTCTGGTTCATTCTGATCTGTATCGATACAAGGATCTAAATAATTATATCGATTCTCCTTCTTCTTGGAAAAAGGATTTCTTCAGGGTTATTCTACTTCCTCCTTTTTTACCCATCCTTTAGCATGTTATAAAATACGGGTGTGTTTTTTGTATTTTTTATTGATACTGAATCTTCACTTAAGTTGATTAAGTTATATATGTTACTTACTCCTTTGACGCCCTAAGCACATGTTTATCTTCCTAAAAAGCAGGGCCGCTGGAAACCAGACAACGTCCCTAGTGACTTGTCGCGTTGGGTCCCCTTTTTTATAATAATGAATCGAACTTTGGATTTCTAATCGAAATTGGAATTTTATATGAATAAAAACAAAATTATAATTCATTTTTTATCGATATTCACATATAGATTATATGATTTATTACACATAAAAATAATAGAAGAATTTTTCGAGCTATCTTTTCAGCAAAATTTCTAATAACTCATGAAAAATATATTGTCTATGCTATTTTGCACACTAAGTTTAGTATGGTCAGATCATTCGATCTATTTTGACCCCCCATACTTGATTTTTGTCATCATTTATACCCTAAGCGTACTGAATGAAAGTTCAACTGTTCATCTATTGCAGGTGTAGTACAAAAAATTCAAAATTATTACTAAATATGGAAATAATGCTAATTTTTTTTTTTAAAATGGTTGAGAAAGTTTTTGGGTAGCGGAAAAATTTCGTTAAAATTATTAGCATAAATCGACTTGATATTTAAGGTTCCAATGAAATAAAATTTTGTTTTCAATTATATATAATTCTTGGAGCAATTAATGTTTTCGTCCTATTCCAAATATTTGCTTAAAATTTCACACACACACAGATTTATTCATAATTTCTCTCATAACGTTAAATCTGTCTTTTATGATGTCAGTCACATTTTTGTAATCAACCTAAAATGTTTGATTTAAAATTCTTTTTATCTTCAGCAATATTATTGTTTTCGTCATTATCATCCAATCAGAAACTAATCCTGTTAAATCTCCAAATTCTTCTCTATTTGAATTCAGCTTGCTTTCCGTGTTTTTTGGCATATATTTTTTCATTCAAAGAGATTTCCGTCCCAAGAAGACTGAATTGTAGTAAATCTTGAGTTAGGCTTTCTGTATTTTGTTATGGACCTGACAACATCATATTAAGACCTTAAAGAATTGTGTTGACTGAAGTTGATGGAACCATATTTTTATTATTAGAGCACTTTATAAATAGTTAAAATATTGTTTGATTACAAGATATCCTGTTTTAGTTTCCAAAATGAATTTTGTTTCGAGTACTATGTTGATTGTTTCAAAGAAACTCTTCAAATATTCAGGAAATGATTTAATACCCTCATTTCTATCTGACCCCATCTAGTTGTTGATAACTTGAGTTAATCAGTACAGTTCTTAAGAACCTTCCAGGATGAAGTATTCACAATGAAAATAACATATAATCTATTTTCATATTTCACCCAAACACGTAATAAATTGTATACAACAGGTTACAGAATGAACTCTGCTCAAACTCAAAGTACGAGATCCACAAGGAGAGAACATCGCTAATTTGTTTTTAAGTAAGATTCTCAAATGTCTTTATGTTGATCAATCATATTGCCACCGTTACAATATCCTTGCTCATTACTATCATTCTGAGACATATTTTGATTTCTCAAAGTTACCTATGTCATTTTCAACAGACTATTTCTGACTTTTTCTTCAAAACGAACCTATCCAAAGAAACTTTCTCGAATTCCTTGACAATCAGAACTTTCTTCGAAAGTAACGATAAAGGAATCATGTCTGTTCCAAGTGTGCTTCGTCAGGAGTTAATTGATAATGACTGAAAATATTCGAAGGTTCTAATTTCATTCAAAATATGATCAGTAACAGTTTGCAGACAAAGATGTAAAAACTCGTTCTGATTATCAGCGGATGTATAACGTACTTGCATTTTTTTTTTTTTATTTAATCTTTTTCCGAATGATTACCTAAACAATAATCGTATTTGCATATTAGGTTCTAAAAGTTACCGTTGTGACGATCATGGATAAGATGACTCTCATCACACATTGTGTAAACAGTCTGTATTGTGTGTAATCCAAGAAATAGTCCTTAGTTGATATTTTCGTATTTATTGACACACATAATTATAACTGGACGAAGAACACATATAACATTTACGAAATTAACACATATAAAATATAATAATGATTTGCCGCTAACAACGAGCGAGCTGTGCCTATTTGCACAAGTTAAAAAGAACACTTAAGAGGAGTAGAAGCACATAGCAACTGACTCAAACTTACTCTCTCGTAATTCTTACAAAAAATTTACATACAACGCCATCTATAGGTGGTAATAATTAAAACATTTAGAATACGAATAAGAAAAATAATTATAAACATAAGAGTTACATGAACACAGTGCTAAACCTTTTTTCTGCTAGGGACAAAGTCACGTCCAAATAACATGTTAGCAGCTTTTACCAATTTCCGAATTCATTCAAAATTTTATTTTCCAACATTGTACATAGCGAATAATAATTACGGTTTTTTTTTTTTTTTTTTCCAAATGGTTGTGAATGCTCTTCAAAAAACAATGTGATACTGATTTTCTCCAATATTCAATTTCATTCGCCATTTTATTTTCATGCAGTGTAACTTGTGAAGAGCAGTTATTCCCCTTTTCTCGTTGAAGCTAATTCTATCTTAAGTAGTTTGTTCCAAGTAAAACACTTTTTTATTAATCGGTTTCTCTGCTAAAAATTATACCAACCTTTATTTGATGACCAACTTTCAATATCAGAAAGACAGGATTTCTTATAAACTTGTTGAATTGAAAGAAGATGGCTCTATGAGCAATGTAGAGTTCCGTTTTTGATTCTATATAAACCAATCTCTGGAAATAAACTCACTGTTTTTCATTACGGATAAAGGGGGGAGGGACAGAATTTTAAACCAAATGACATCATCATGGCATCTTGGTTCATGACATCGATTAAGATATTCTGAGTTACAATGACATCAGATGAGACTTGTCTAACATCAAACACTAATTTTGCATCACACTGAAGTTCATTGTTTGATGCTGGCAAATCTTCTAACACTGACAAATCTTTTGGTTCTTGGAAATTTTCTCATATAATCTGATCATTACTAGAAATAGATAATTGAAAATCGTGTGCTAATTTCATTCTCTTTGAGTTGTTCTTGCCACCCGGATTACTCGTTTCCGCACAGAACATTTTATTTTTACATCTTGCAGTTGTTTTTCTAAAAACGCTATTTCTCCAAAGTTTGATTTCTATTCAATTTTTTTTTCTGCTTCTTTTCTCTCCTGCCGGCTCTAAATCATCGAATCATGTGGGAGCTTCATTTTTAAATGACAATTCACTTTATAGTCTTAAACTTCACCCATCGTGCTCTATTTTACAGCAGAAATTTCAGTTATTCATAAGGCGTTGGACAATCTGTCAAGTTGGCATGATAAGAATTTTCTTTTATTCGTTGATGCCAAGAGTACATTGGAATCCTTAAATCATCCTCATCATTCATCTCACCCATTGATCACTAAAACCTTAAAAACTTGAGATAAATTAAGGTCTCAAAACATCGAACCATTATTTTGTTGGATACCATCCCGCGTGGGTATCAAAGGCAACGATAGTGCAGCTAAATCAGTATCTAGTGAAATAAATCCTACCATTTCTTACTTTGATGCATTAAAGTATATTAAAAGGGCTTTTTCTTATCACTGGCAAGATCAATGGAATTTAGACACTGATAATAAATTGCATCACGTTAAACCAATTATGTTTCGTTGGCACAAGTTTTTATGTAGAAGACAAGATGTTATTTTGACTCGATTTCGTATTGGACACACGAGGTTCACACACAGACATCTTTTTCTTGGAGAAACACCTCCAATGTGCTACCATTGTGTTTGTACCTTGACAGTGAGATACATTTTAATTTAATGCTCTGCGTTTAACTCTGTTCGTTTTAAACATTTTAAATCATATACTCTCTCTTTAATTGATTTGGTTGGGGAAAACCCCCAAACAAAATTATTTTCATTTTTAAATGACATTGGTTTTACCGCATGCATAGATTTTTACTTAATTTTATAATGTCCTAAGCATCGATCTTTTGCTTTGAATCGGTTTAACTGTTAAACACATTGTAAACTCTTGACATTGTATTTGGCACATTATATCCTTTGAGGATTCAGTGACAGAAAATCTATCCAACCAATCAAACTCTCATATCTTTTTTTATACCCAATGTTAATGTTCATTGCTCGTTATATGTTTTAAGACATATTCATTGATATAAATATAATACAAAGTACGATTTACAAAACTCATCAATCAAGTATAATTATATCACAGATAAAAAAAAAAAAAAACTTTTGATTTGTTATCGTTACCAAACCAAACAGATAAGGGCATTGAAATGCTGAATATTCCAAATCAAAAGGAAAATGAAGCTCCATGCGAGAAAATGGAAAGAGAACGAAAAGTGGATAAAACAAAATGAAAAGTAAAAATTCAATAAACCAAAAAAAGAGTAAATGACAACTAGCCCAGCATTAAGAGACGATATCAAATTTTTCTACATCAAGAAGAGTAAATGAATAACAACAACAATCAAATAATGACGAGTGCCAATCCGGTGGACTCTTTACTCAGTATCCTATTGAAGCCTTGAATTTTTTTATTATTAAAACAAGCATATTAAAAATATACTTAATGCACATTAGAATTTTAAAAAAATATAAAAAGAAAAGAAAAAGGGGAGGAAAGACGATAGAAAGTGAATGAATTATTTACATTGAGGATGAGATTTTTTTAATAGATTTTAATTTTTTTTTTTACTCATTTTATCGTAAGATAGTTAAGATTATAAAATTTCTTATTTTTTTTTTTTTTCATATAATCTTTTAACCCCTCAATGCCTTCAATAGACTATGTCTAATCTTCATCAAGAGGAGAGTATTATTTTATATGATTTTTTAAATTTTTATTATTATTATTATTATTGTAAAATTAGAATAGTAATAAATAAATATTATATAAACTTTTTTTTAATGATATGAAAGCAGAAGAAGGAAGGGAAAAGTAAATAATTCAAGATAAAAAATACGTTTTTAAAAATAACGTTTTCATATGGTGGCAAAGTTTATTAAAAAAATATTTAAGTATTAGTTAAAACTTTGTAAAAAACCTCATATCTCTCTCGTCTTTAAGATCACTCTCTCTGCAAAATTCAATATATCTTCCATAGATGGCGCCAGGTTACTACACAAATTACGTTACTAAAAAAAATTATTGAAATATAAGTTAAAACTTGTCGCAAATGTCTGAATATTGCATTGTTAGGCGAATAAGAACCATTCCCAAAGTTTCAGAGCTCTAACTTAATGGGAAGTTGGTTAAATTAAAGATCGAAAATTTGATGACACACACACATACCAAGTGAAATATAGAAAAACGTTTTAAAATGATTCTTGTTTGGCTGGGTATACAGTAGTAGTCACCAAACTAGTTCAAGAGAGGAGAGGTAGGGATGGCGACAGGGTATTAAACAGCTGATGATAAGCTGAATAGATGATGATTTAAGTCTTGAGTGAGATGTTTGACTGAGAGAGAGGCTACTGAATGAGTGATGAAGGATTTAATTGAAGGGATCTGAGTTAAAATGCAAAAAGAATATAGGAGAATTAGACGGAAATAATTATTGTAGGATTGGTAGAGTAAGGCATTTGTTTCATTATTGTCAATAAACATTAGCTGAGTCCTTATTAGTGGGTTAGTATGATTTGTAAGTCTATTATAGAATTTTGTAGAGGGAAAGTTGATGTTCTTTTAAATAGGAGAGATATTGAGATCCTTGTGTATGACAGAATTTCTTACAAAACAAGGTGAGTTAGTAATCATGCAGAAGATTTCATTTTGAAGGACCTGGATTTTTTAAATGTGAGTAGGTGCTGCATGGCCCCAAGTGGGGGAAGCATGAAGCAGGATAAGGCGAATTTCTTGTTTATAGAAACTTTGTTAGCAAGGGTTAGTACTGAATTTCTGCCAATTAAAGGTATACAGTTATAGATTTTGGCCCAGCATTTTTTGTCTATTATTATGGATTGGATATGAAGTTTAAAGGTGAGTTTGGAGTCCAGAATAACCTCAGAATCCCAAGAGATATGATCATTAAAAAAAATTTGAGGTTTTTATTAGGAGAGGGGAGGTGGGACCTTTTTCTAAATATGAGAGCTTTAACTTTATTAGTATTTTCAGCAATCCTCTAGAGGGTCATCCACTCCTATATTTGTTTTAGGTGATTTTGTAATTTAACTACTACGTTGGTTGGACTATTTCTTTGGGTGAGAATTGCTGCGTCATCTGCAAATAAACAGAGGCTATTGTAAAAACTCTGAGGGAAGTCATACGTAAAAAAATTGTAGCAAACTGGAAAAGTTACAGAACCTTGAGGTTGACCGGCTTTTATATGGCATATTGTAGAGAGAGTATTATTAAGCTTAACTTGGAATGTTCTGTCTTTAAGGTAATTATTTAAGATAACTATTATGTAGAGAGGATATAATTTGATTAGTTTGAAGATCAATCCGTCGTACCAGAGGCAGTCGAAAGCTTTTTGTATGTCGAGAAAGATACCCCAGAGACTTGTTTGGAATTAAATCCTTCAGTAATGGCATTCACAACCCGTATTAGCTAATGGACAATGCTTGCAGCGACGCTCTTCTACTACAACGTTAGAAGTTAAAAGGCCTTACTCAACCAGCCCGATGAGATATCTTTTCGGCCTGATTGGTAGGCCCGTCAACTTCGGACCCCTTGGTCCAGGATTCGAATCTGCGCTGCCGTTTCGCGACCGCCACATGCTTTGGTTAGTACGGAACCCGAATCGTGAATCTGAAAGAATATTATTAGCGGAAACATGACTCAGTATTCTGCATAACAGGATTCGTTCAAAGATTTTTGAAATGGAATTTAGTAGGCCGATAGGTCGATAATTGGATGGAATTAAAAGGTTTTGGCCGGATTTGGGGAAGAGAATAATAGTTGCATGTTTCCATTTTTGTAGAAAATGGACAAACATGAGACATTTATTAAAAAAATTTGTGATTCGAGTAAGTGCGTTGGGGGGGGGGTGGAGAATATAAAGGCTTGATTGTGAATGTCATGTAGCTATTTCAGAGGGGGGTTGAGAAGAGGGGAGAAATTAAAATAGGTATGGGCTTCAAGATAATTTTGAACAATTGATTCTGTTTTTTCAATATGGTCATCATCATATGGAATTGGATTTTCCTGGAACGAGGATTCAAGATTATGGGCAAGCAGATCAGCTTTTACTTTATTAGAAAATACCAGACCATTATTGCCTATTAGTGGAGGGATACTGTAATATTTATTAAAATGTTTTCCGTCCATATTAAAAAGGGAGTTACCTTCGTTATTAAGCTAGCGGAGTAGGTTTTCCCATTCTTTTTTAAAGGTATTGGTTTCATTTTTAATTTGCTTTTTGAGGTTATTAATTATGGTTTTCAAAGGACGGTATCTGGTGTTCTGTCGTTGTTTTCTGTGCCTATTTTTCTCTTTAATTAGGTTTCTGATATGAGGGAGGAGTCTAAGAGGGGTGTAGATAGATCTGGTATTTTTCGCATGGTTAATTGCATTTTGGATATTAGTAGAAAATGATGTAATTGATTGGTCTAGATCAGAAATATTATATAGAATTTCTTGATAGCGAAACCAATTAGTAGTTGTTAAGAGTGCGAAGGGGGACAGAGAATTTTATTGAAAGAAACGTCCATTAGTATAGAGTTAAGGTCGCTAGGTAGTTCAATAACACTTTCTATATCGTAGAATGGAATGTTTATGAGGATAGCAAAATCTATTATAGAGTAAGTATTGCTATTGTAAGAAAAGTGAGTGGGAGAGTCGGGAGCAGAAACTTTGAAGTTATTAGTGTTCCACATTGCATAAATAGTTTTACTTGATCTGTTTGCCCTGCCTCTGTTCCTGGTCGGATGTTTTACATTAAAGTCGCTTATTAAAATTGCGGTGGGATTGTCTGACAGGATATTGATAAGATCGTTATGGTTGATGAGATTACTTGGAGGATGGTAAATAGTAGAAACTGTGAAGTATTGGTTGTATTTGGTCATGATATGGATGGTGGTGTTTTAAGAGGTGGAGGTATTTTTAATGATCATATGAAGATGAATCCTATTTTTACATAATATTGTAGTGCCTCCTCCCCGATGGGTTGATTTGTCAGAACGGAATAAATTATAATTTTAAATTTTTCAGAGGTTTTGAGGTGAGTTTCCAGGACTCCTAGGATGTCTGGGTTGTAATCATCTATGAAATTTTAGAATTCTCCTATTTTGATTCAATGCCATTTGCATTCCAGCTTGCAATCAGGAGGGATAGCTTATTTAGCATATTAAATTTTAGAACGAGATGGACATTATATTGCAAATGACTTGGAATGATTTTTGAATTTTTGAACATAAATCAAGTTTATTATCAGCAAATATTTGTCCTATTGATTTGAATTGCTTTATTTAATCCATTATTTTATCTAACTTGAAGTTTTTGAAAAAAAATTAATTTCATTAACGAAGGGAAGACTTGAAGGTTGGTTGACATTGGTGGATGTGGAGTTTTGGTCTCTTTGGTTGTTGTTTTTAATATTTTTGCGTCATTCTTTCCAGTAGTTTGTGGTTGATGGGGGAAAGGGTTTAAAATTCATAAGATTTTTGGGGGACCAGAGTAATTTGCATTATGATATCCACCGAAGTTACTGCATTCGGGGGGGGGGAGGCTTTCAGGAGTTTTGGTGCAGCTATAGGTTGGATAATTATCTTCACATTTCCCACATTTAAATTCCCTAATGCAAAATCTAGAGTGGTAAAAATAACTTTGACAGCGATAGCATTGATTGAGTGTTTTTTTTTGTGGAGAGGTTCAATTTTAACTGAAAGGTATCCAATATTATTGATTTCAAAAATTTTTTTGTTGCTTTCTGTTTTTAGAAGTGTAACTAAGAATAGGGGAGATGCGATTTTTTTTTCTTTTTTGGAATTTAAGTTATTGCATTCATTGATTATGAAATTATATTCAGCTAATTCCTGCATTATTTCTGCGTGAGAATAATTAATTGGGAGGCCTTTAATTATACATTTAAAGATTCTCTCACTAGGTAATTCAAATGTGTCAACTTCTAAATTCCTTTCTTGAACACGATTTTAGATTGTTCTATTGTTCTGAAGGCTTCAACTGTAGGGGGAAGTTTTTTTAAACTATTTGTCTTAAAGTCGCCTTTAAGCTCGCATTTTGTCAATTTCATCACATTTTCAAGAATTGCTTTTGGGTCCGCAATATTAGCTAAGATGATTGGGGAAGAGGTTTTTTTCTTTTTTCTTTTTCTTTTTTTTTTTTTAAATTTTTTAGCTTCCTCTTTCAATACGTCGGGAAATTTTGTGTGGTATTTTTAACTTTTTTATAATTTTTTTTTTTTTTTATTTATTTTCACTAACTGCTTGAGTATTGATATCGTCCATATCAGAGATGAAATCATTATTGCTCTCGATGTCTGAATCTTCATCAGAGAGCTCAGAATATTTGTAGTTCATCGGAAGGTTAAATTCCTATATTTTTTTATTTTTTTTTATTTTTTTTAATTCATATCTATAATTCTTTTGGGAGAGTTTAACTTTCTTTTCCTTTTTACTTTGTGAAATTCATTGTCTTTACTTACAGTAATGATGGTAGGAGTAGATTTTAACTTTTTAGAACATTTTGAGCATTCAGAAGCTAGGTTTTTAAGCAGAATTTCAAATTTGTCATTAGCTTTCTGTTGAGATTATTTCCATCTGCTTGTTTTGAGTTCTAGGTTGGAGACAGTATTATTTAGAATTTGATTTTTATTTTTAAGATGATTCATAATATCAGCTAGGGTGGTGTTTTCTATTTCGTTTGATAATATTTTAAGAGTTTGGAAAACACTGGGCGGGCAGTCCGAACATGAATCATTTTCAACAGAATCAATAAATTTTTTTTTAAGAAGGGGAGAATTTGATGAAGAGTGCCTAAGTTGCTTTTAGAGGAAAAAAAATCTTTACGAGCTTCAGGAGTAATTATAGAGTCACCGAATATGGCACTTACCTCCAATAGTTTCAGCAGTCCAGTAGTAGTCGATTTGAGATCCAGGTAGCTTGGCATGGTAATCCACAGAATTGAATCCGCCAAAGTGAATTTTTATGAACTAAAAAATAGTCCTAAGGAACACACAAAGTTTCTATGGCGCGTAGCACCCATCAAAGGTGGTTAGCATATGAAAGTCCAAGAAAAAAAAAGAAACTGTCCAAAATGTAGCTAGCGAAGTCATTAGAAGATGCAAGAAAAAACTCGCATGAAAAAGTTCTTATGAGAATCGATGGTAACGGATTGTAGTTGGCTCCCAACACATGTAAATTGGCCGGGCGGGTTGCTGTTGGTCTCTTCTGGTCGAAAGGATCAGAATTCCTTTCGGGATGAAATTCCAGATAAGAGCAGCGGAAACGACCTTACTCCATGAAGTCAGGGGGAAAGACAGTAAAAGAATAATAATTCTCTTATTGGGCCAATGGAACAATTGCTGAAGTTATTACGCCCCATATTTCAAAATAATATAACACAAATGAAATGATTGAATGGGACCTAAAAATCACCATATTATTTACAATAAATTCATATTTTTTCTAAAATGAATTCTGATTCAGTAAATTTATTGATTTCACAAAATAGTTTTAAATTCTTTTTTTGAACGAATCTCTTTCAATTTTTTTTTCATGTTAATTGTTTTTACGGTTTTCAGTACCATCAGGAGAAAAATCTCATGTCAATCTCATTTTACCACCGCTTTCGGTAGAGTGCGAGTAGAGTATGAAAACAGGTTATTTCTACTTATGTAAATAAATTGAAATGAAGAGATCTACATTAATTCATTCACTTTTGTTTACGGAAAAGCTTGCGCAAGTAAATTCTTCGCGAAATTGTGAACAATTTTATTTCCCAAAATAAATCTGCTCCTCTTGTTTCAACTGACAGCTCATAAATTTTGTTAAAAATGAATTGAATAATTATGTAAGTTGGGAATAATTTTTCTTCAATTTCAATATTAAGTAAGGTTTTAAGAGAGAGAAAATAGTCTCTCTCTCTCTCTCTTGGAATATCGTAATATATTACGTCTTAACTAAATATACTAAAACGAATGTGACTTTTGTAAGTTATTTTTTTAGGAATTTCAGTGTTAGGGTAATCATCGGCGGTTTGGCATATTCCCCAATTAAAAGTTGACACAATTATCTAAATAAAGCGGGAAATTGTGGTACATCCTGAGGAAAATTGCTGTCGGCGCTTCAAAAAATAAGGTAATTTTTAGAAATGATACACCACATTCCCCTCTCCCCTATCAACTTCAACTCTGTAATAACTTAATCTTGAGACTGCAAATACTTAAGGACTGCGCTCTAGTTTAATATTTTCTTATACATACAAGTAGTTCCGGTAAAAATTTTGCAACTTGCGGCAAAACTATTCTGGGTTTCTTGTGCAATTTTTTAACACCACCGAGTACTTTCAGGATTGAAGTTTTGTATTACGAGAATGAGCACTAAAGGGATTTAGGGCTTGAGAGTTGAAAATTATTTGGTCATCTTGTATGTATAGTTTAATTTAGAGTGCAGGGGAGAAAAAAGTGTTTGTGCTTTTATTATTGATTGTGTTTTGGGATTGAAAAGGATCCCTTCTCTCCCATTTCAATGGTGCATTGGCGCTGCTGTGTAAAATGACAAAACATTCTCTTCCTTTAAAACTATTTTTCACTCCTCTGTTATGAAAAATCTCTTAGCATTGATCAGTCACTCCTACTATCTAAGAATCAAAGCATAAATACTCTGTACCCATGATGTTCAGTGATCTAATTTTTGCCTATGTTTCCTTCAAAACCATCCTACCATTTTAAATAACATTATCTCATGAGAAGATTGCAATAATCTCATAATGCACTGGATTTGTTGTAAGACTGACTTTGTCCCTATCAGTGATTCTGCCTGACTGTAACAGTTACTTATTCTCTCTTTGGTGTATTTAGTTTTTGCTTTCCATTTTTTTTTTTTTTTTTTTTCCATTTTTCGATCTCTTCTCTTTTTCTCGCATAGTATTTCATTTCCCTTTTGGTTTGGAATATTCAGCATTTCAATATCTTTTTATGTATGGGTTTGTATTAATGATAACATAAACAAACTTTTGCATTTGTTATATAATGATATTTAATTAGTGAGTTTTGTAAATCTTGCATTGTATTATAATTATATAAACATTTTTTTTTTTTAATGTTGTTACATGTTATTGACATAAACTGGATATCAAAAATGCAAGAGATAAAAATAAAAAAAAAAAAGAAAGAAAGGGAAGTCAAACTTTTGAGAAATTATGTTTTTTTAAAAACAAATACAAGACTTAAAAATAAAATGTTTAGTGATCAAACAAGTTGTCCGGATTATGAGGACAACTCAAAGAAAATGAAATTAGAACACAATTTTCAATAATCTATTTCTAGTAATGATCAGATAAGAGAAAATTTTCAAGATCCAAAAGATTTGTCAGTGTGAGAGGATTTGCCAGCATCAAACAATGAACTTCAGTGTGATGCAAAATTAGTGTTTGATGTTGGACAAGTCTCATCTGACGTCATCGTAACTCAAAATATTTTAATCGATGTCATGAACCATGATTCTATTTCATTTCCTGGAATTCCACCTCTTGATAAATTTGATTTAAAATCCCTCTCCCTTTTTAACCATAGCGAAAAACATAATGAGTTTATTTCCAGAGATCAATTAATATAGAATCAAAAACAGAGCTCTACTTTGCTCATAGAGCCATCTTCTTTCAATTCAACCAGTATATAAGAAATCCTGTTTTTCTGATATTGAAAGCTGGTCATCAAATAAAAGTTGGTATAATTTTTAACTGAGTAACCGATTAAGAAAAAAGTGTTTTACTTGGAACAAACTACTTAAGATAGAATTAGCTTCAACGAGAAAAGGAGAATAACTGCTCTTCACAAGTTACACTGCATGAAAATAAAATTGCGAATGAAATTGAATATTGGAGAAAATCAATATCACATTGTTTTTTGAAGAGCATTCACAACCATTTGAAGAAAAAAAAAACAAAACGTAATTACTATTCGCTGTGTACAATGTTGGAAAATAAAATCTTGAATGAATTCAGAAACTGGTAAAAGCTGCTAACATGTTATTTGGACGTGACTTTGTTCTTAGCACTGTGTTCATGTAACTCTTATGTTTATTATTATTTTTCTTATTCGTATTCTAAATGTTTTAATTATTACCACCTATAGATGGCGTTGTAAGTACCTTTTTTGTAAGAATTACGAGAGAGTAAGTTAAGGGAAAAGGGAATAGCTATTCTTCACAAGTTACCCTGTTAGAAAATATTTGAGGGAAACTGGAAATTGGAGGAAAACAATATCACATTTTTACTGAAAAACATTCCTAACCATTTGAAGAAAAAAAATTAATATTGAAAGTTTACTTCCAAATTTAATAAATTTTTGAGAATTTTTTGTATGATTAATTTAACAGTGCACATTCATTTAGTGAATGCTCACTTGATGCCTTCAGAAATATAAAATATGACGAAAGGTTAACTATGGATCAAAATAAATTATTTCCTGACGAAATGCAATAGATTTTTCAGAAGTTATTAGAAATGTTGTTAAAAATTTAGCATGAAAAGCTGTTCTATAATTTGTAATACATAAAAAAAAATCTACTTTTGAATATCTGTAAAGAAAAATTAGTTTAAGTGAAGTATCAGGTGACCCTTTGCAATGGTGACGAAAACATGACAACTTAGAAGATAGGTCGCCAAAGAAGTGATGTCAAAAATGAACCGTAAATCTAAATGAAACCTATTCAGATAAAGAAAATGGTATATAGAAGCATTATGTAATAAGAATGTTAGATTTTAGAAATTTTATGGAACTATTAACAGTATTTGGTTATAAATAATTATAACTATTTTTATGAATAATTTAGAATTAAAATTATAAATTATGATTTATTATTATATATTATAATATATAAGTATTACTAATTATAAATTCAATATATAATTATAAAAAATTATAATTCTAAATACATTATTATAAATAAATAAAATTATACATAATTATAAATTAATATTCGTAATCTTAAATAATTACAATAATTAATTTTTATTTATAGATATAATTATGTTAAGTATTTATAACTGTGAATTGAAATTTGTATAATATATTTTGGTTATAAAATAATTAAAACTTGTTTTGAAAATTTAAATTAAAGAAATTTAAACAATATATAGTAATGTTATGTTGCAAGAAATACACAAAAAAAGGTTTACTTTTTTTTAGAATAGTTCCATAAAGGATTATAAATTCATTTATTGCAAGCTGAAGTATTGATCTTTTTTAAAGTTAAACCTTTATCCATGCATCAATGTAAAACATGCATTTCATACATCTGCTCTAAATCATAAAAAAAATATACAAATTATATTTTTCAGACATTCTTAAAATAATTTAAGAATCCCTCTAAGGCATTTGACAATGGATGATTTGATGAAAAAAAGGGTTAAAAAGCAAAAAGAACTACGCAACATACTTTAAAAATACCTCTTATTTTTCAAAAATTTCAGTACTTTTCCATTTCACTGGCGCAAATCTTGCCAAGCAGACTTTATTGGTGACAACACACAGTATACACATATTCCATTTGGCGTTGGTTGTATCATTTTTGGCGTCTTTATTGCTTGCAATGGCGAAATGGAAAAGTACCAAAATTTCTAGCCACTTTTAACGAGTAGCAATCAAGAAAGAAAACATGACCATGTAGAAGTTTTTCAAAAGATGCATCAGAGTCATCAAAAACCAATACACCAGATTTTATTATTTACTGCTCCAAAAATTTGCCAGTCGCTTAGAGGCATCCGAAACTTCAATTTTACCCAACAAATTTCATTGTACAGCTTCAAAAAAAGATAGAAAAGAATTTATCTTCTTTTAAATTAAAGAATTCAAAAATTGTTTGTCAATTGCTCTTTATTCAATATATTTATTGGTTGATAAACTCATCTTTATGTACATGATATCTATTTAATTAACAGAAATGTGCATGTACAAAGTACGATTGAACAAAAGTATCTTAACATCAGGACTGACAAAATTTAAAATTTTATTGCTTCAAGTTTGGGGAATTCACAGAATGACATTACATTATTTACTTTGACATATTGAATCTGATTTTTTGCTTTAAGTTATATAGAATGAATATACATTTTTAGTACCTAATTGGGAAATAATATTCTGTTCGAGTTACAAAGTTTTAATAATTCAATGTACAACATTTTACAGGTTCGTTTGAAGGGAATGGCTACATTGGTAGTCTTACTGAGGATTACAAGTTAATATGGTTTGTGTTATCTAGTTTCTGCTGTAATTTTTTTTTGTGTTAAAATTTTTTTGTTTTGTTACTAAGTACTATTTTAGTTGATAAAAAAAAAAAAGACTCAACTACATTTTATCTATTGGTTCTATAACATCATTACTTTGGATTTTCATCTTTACTCTAAGAAATTAAATTTCATTATAAGAAAAGCACCACTTTCCTGAAGGTTAAAATTTGGATGTTTGTGATTATATTAGATATTGCTGGATTTTTAAGATGGGGCTTAGTGGCCGTGGTCATAAGCTTGTGACTGATGTTGTTTTCGTCAAGTTGTGGGTTCAAGTCCTAATTCCATTAAAGACCCATCATGTAATGAGGCTGATGTATGTTAAATCTACTAATGTTCAATGTCCTCAGGTTGGTTTTTGTGTGTCAGTTTGGAGAGTTGCATTTCTGACAAGTGTTGTCCTCTTCACTTGATTGAGGCTCAAATTTATGAGGTTTATCACCACTAGTCCCCGTGTTGATATGTTTGTTTTATTTATTTTTTATTTCACAGATGTAACTGGTGTCATTTTCTTGATGTAAAAAATGAATGCTGTCATTGCAGAGAAAATGTTTGTTTCTTGTCAACATATATTTCAAATAAAATATGGATTTTTTTTAATAAATTTTGAAAATGAGTTACTTATAAACCAATCCAGTTAACTTTCTTTCTTAAATCAATTCTAAAGTATTGTTTAATATAGAGTAAAATTTTAGTACTTGTCTTTTATAGCGGCACTCGTCAAATTATGATTATGCCAAGTCATCACCAAACTCGTGAAGCCTATTTTTGATACAACCTACTTGGCGATATTTCTTGGGTCTCTTGGCAATTCATCACCAGGTACTACTGTAACAGACAAGTACCAATATTTTTTTTTCCTGAAATTGCTCTTGCTCCAGTTTAAAATGTCCTTTCACTTGTAGTATTTTTAAAAAGATTTTCTATATACAGATGCAGTTAACTTTTTATTTTATTATGTTAAGGGTAGCATTATGCCAGTCCTAATACATTAAGTAGATCTATTGTCTCTGAACATTTTTAAGTTTTTGAAAATGTGTCGCTGCACACTGTTCAATGTTAATTTACTTGGTGTCATTGTATTTGAATGTCATGGTACTGCATTTAGAAACATTTTTTTTACTTTTCCATTTCGCCGGTGCTAATCTCGCCAAGCAGACTTTATTTGCAACAACACATATTACGTTTGGGTCGGTTGTATCATTTTTTGCGACTTTATTGCCTGTGCTGGCGAAATGGAAAAGTACCACATTTTTTGTATATTAATTGCAAAATCTATTATTATTTAGTCTATTAAAAAAATTCTGAAATTAGACAGATTTTATAACAAATTCTGACTTGAAAAAAATATATCTGATTCTACTTATTTTTCCTGAAGATCTGAATATTTGTTATGGCAAGATATTTCAAGTTTTGACATCATTAAAGAAGTAAATACGCTACAGCAATACGAAATATTTTTACGATGAAATGGTATTGAAAGTAGTAGTAAAATATTTTTCTGGTGAAAAGTTGTTCTCTGTGGAACAATACTGTTGTATCAAAATATATATTCAATAATATTAACAGATATATTTAATGGTCTTTAATATGGTAACCCTTTTTTAAAATAAAAGCTATATGATGTTTTCAGTCAAAATATGAAACAATGAGAAATATCTCAAATTCACTGTTAATGTAAAAGTACTAATTTTGCATCTATTTCACTGTTCACGGAAATAGATTCTATATTAGTACTGTTACATTGAAGCCATGCATTTGCAATTCAGATTCAGAGCATTTGGCTCATTACTTTCATTATGCTTTTCATTTAGTAATTGGTGGTTTTTTTCCCCCTCTAACCTTTTTTGATTATTTTTTTTTTCTAAGTAATGTCCTTGGCTTACAAGGAATTAGGAAAATAATTGTTAAGGGAAAAAAAAGACAAGCTGAATTAGTGTCATCGCCTAGTATCAAGAAAATAAAAAAGAAAGTTTCTGATTGGTGGACTTTTATGGAATAGAACCCATGTTTTCATATGCAGTTTGTAATGAAAAAGTTTTGTATGTATAAGAAATATCAAATACATTTGAAAATTAAAATGTATTAGAGATTGCTCTCAATAAAAATTAAAGATAAAAAGAGGGCAATAAATTCTCATTTTATTATTTTTTTTTTAAAAAAAAGATACTACTCTCTCCCACTCTTAAAGATAAAATAAATCATTTTGAAATATATAATTATGCTGTTTTATGTGTTAATGACATTTAAAAAATAACATTTGAGCATTTTTACACTGTTAAAATTTTATATGGTGATCATGTTGCAATTCTGTGGTTAATTACAGTTTTTAGAATTAATTCATAGTATAATGTTTCATTCATCATTTTTGTTTTATATTTTATTTCAATATAAGACATGCTGGAGAAGCATATCTTTGCATCGTGGTTAGATTTTAAAAAAAAATTGACAATGAAAGGGTTTTTTGATTGATTTAATGGAACCTTGGGGTGCAGCTTATAAATACCATACCTGAATCTATCCTGATGCACATTAAATCTGTCGTTGCTCAAAGTCCTCCCATTGGTGTGGTGTGGTAGTTAGGAAAAGGGTGTGCCAGCTCAGGTGTTGTCATCATCACTTGACCCAGGTTCAGAATTACAAGGTCCATTGCCAACAGCCCTTGTGTTGCTTGTAGTGTGACATTATTAAAAACCAACCAATCTGAATCTTCCCATGCAATACTTTTCCTGGCTGATATGTAAAACAAATTAGTTCAAAATTTCTGATTGTGTAAAATTTTGAAATTCTGTTTTGGCATTACATTTATTATCAAAAAAATGTAATTATGCAAACTCTGAGAGTTTAAAGATAATTTATTTCACAGAAAATTTAGATATGAAAAAAGTTTAATTGATAGTACATTTTTAATAATCTTTTGTTCCAATCAAGATGTTTTCATTATTATCTTATCAATCCAAACTATGTGAAATGCAGGCTAATATTTTTGAAATCTGGGAATCTTTTAATAGTTTAGATGTGTTAAAATTTAAAAAATCAATTGAAACCATTCTTAAATAAAAAAAAAAAGAAAAGAAATTTTGTCTGAAAAAAAAAAAATTTAATCTGTGAAAAATTTATAGTTTTGTGCTGAAGTATACATTTATTTATATTTTAATAGTGTATATCTGCAAAGAGAAATTCCATCTTCTGAAATAAATCTACAGTTTCAATGGAAATAACATTTCTCTATAGTTACAGTTTTTTTTTTATTCATTAGTTCTGTTGTTTTCATTAAATAAACTACCTTTTTACGAAAACATTGATATTTCTCGATCAGCTCTTTTTGAAATCAAATGCCAAATATGTAAATGTTATACAATTTTCACAACTGCACGAAAAGTCGTAATAATTTTTTAGAAGCTTTTATTTAACATGCTATGTTTATGTTAATGTATTACCAGTTCAAAGTTTTATTCAAATTTTAACCCATTTTTTCTCATCCAATAAAGCTGAAATTTTGCATACACATATAACTCAAATGATTATGGTATGTGTGTGCTCAAGTAGTAACAATGTTAAGGGGTGCACAGGCCTTGCACTTAACAATCCAAAATAGTTGAAATTTTGCTCACACATATAGTTCTTCTTGTTGTAATCTTAAATTTCCAAATTGAAAATAATTAAATACAGTTGCACATCATTAACTTGTAGCTTTACCACAGTTCTCTTTTTATGAAATTCAGATGATGTCAGGATTTCCTGTTAAAAGCAGATATGAATGCCTTTTTTTCCCCTTTCTATATTATACATTGTGGGATAAACTTGCCATAGGGCTCCCATTTACAGTTGCAATCTTATACACCAAATGAGAGAAAGAAGTCAAATCTCCAGCGCCTAAAAACGAGCAAAAAAGAAGCATAGGGATATAGTAGGAATCTGTTATGAAACATGGACCTTCAAATCCCCTGTCGTAAAGAGTGGTGGTGGCACAAAAGAGAGAGAAAAAAATATGAATAAATAGAAATAAACAAATGGTTATCTTTGAGATGCATCCTCTGAAAGTTTAGGTCTAAGAAAGGGTCTACCATTTTAATATTTTTTTTTGTAAGAGATTATTTTCAAGATCTTGCGATCTGTTAGATTAGCTGTACATTTCACTGAACCAATTTTTATTGGTCAAATTTTAAGAGTTATAAAGATTTTTTTTCTTTGTGTGAATGATATTGGTAATAGTTAAAAATGTTGAAAAAGTCTAAACATAATGCAGAGAATTCATATCAGTAATTTCTGTTATCACTCTCATTTATATTAATACTGTAAATCATGTTTTAATAACCATGGGCCCCAATTACCATGAATTAATGGGATCTGACTGTAAAAGTTAAAAAAAAAATTTGAATGTAAAATAATATATAATTTATAAAAGCTTGACGCATTGATATTTCTTTTGATCTTATATGTAAGTTAGTAGCTATAGTACTTAATTTATTTTTAATTATTTAGATATCATAATTAGATACCTTAGTGTGGCTGTGGTAACCTAGGTATCATGGTCGTGGACTCATGGCTGATGTTGTTTTCGAGCCCAGGGTTCGAGTCTTGAAGTGATTAAAAACTCGTCATGTAGAAGAGCTGATATGGGGTTGAGGTTCCAAGGATTCCCGCAGGTGTGGTGTGGAAGTTTGTAGAGGGCGGTACCAACTCAGTTGTCGTCCTTTTCACTCCACCGAGATTCAAAATATTGAGATCTGTCATTGCCAAAAGCCCTTGTGTTGCTTCTCAATGTTACATTAATAAATACAAAAACAGTCAAGTGCCTCAAGCTTTTAACAGTTCTATATTATTTTACATTTAAAAAAAAAGTGATAAATTTTAATCCATCTTTCAGTTAAAGCTTGATTAATTTTTAAAATTTGTATTTATTTTCTGCTTATATCAATTCTAAACCACACTTAAGTAAGATTTTTATGGGAATCTGCATAAAAATTTCTAGTTTATTCAACAATCTGAATATGTTTTAGATGCAAGGATTGCTTTCAATGTATTTTGGAAAATATTGCTGTGTGTTATTTATAAATCATTTAGATTATTATTATAAATAACATTTATTGCATTTCTTCATTTAACAAGTTTTTTTTTTTTAAACTAAAAAGGAAAGACTGTGCCTTTTTTCTATTCATTCATTGTTTTGAATGATATAGGTTACATCGAAGTGGGTGAAATAAAATTTATATTGTTAAATAATTGTGTTGTAAATTCTGTTTTATATCCTCAGTAGCTGTCTTTAAAAAGAAAATTATTTTGCTTTTAAAAGTTCCAAGAAAATTTATTATTGCTTTTAAAAGTTACAAGATTGTTTTGAATATTATCAATATCAAAATTATATATAAATTTAAGAAAGAATATGTAGACAAAGAAAGTATTATATCATTTTAAAAGTAAATAAAGTAAACTGCACTTTTTTGTTGAACCAAATTAAGGAGATAACAAAGAATATAAAAATGAATGCAAAGAAAATATTCTTAGTTAAAACTTTTGATGATTATTAAATTATATTTAATAATCACTCCTATTAGAACTATAATTCTTATAGGAGTGATTATTAATATATATAGGATACAATACAATTGGATGTTTCACTCCTATTAGAATTATAATTCATAAAAGGAAAATACATTAAATAGGAATATGCAATCATTATCACATGATGCATTTATTCATATGCAGTCAAACTTGGATAATTTGAAGCTAAAAAAACTAAAGGAAAATTTGAACTATCCAAAAATTCAAATTATAAATATTTTTTAAAGAGAAAAGGTAATTTTGAAAAAAGTCAATTTAGTAATCAAAGATTTAACATGAGTTTTATTTTACCAAATACATAATGTATTACTTTTTATGAATTTATATTATATAATTAAATCAAATATTTTTACTGTGCTGTTTAACAATTTTCTACATTTAAAAAAATAATGTATTTTTACTTACCTCTCTGAATGCAGTCTGCGAGTCATCAAGTTATGAATATATATATGTATAAGAATGACCTTGACAAATTGTCAAAGCTCATGTATCTTCCGATCTGCTGCACTAGGTAGGGGCTTGTACCACTGAGATCCAACTCAAATTATCCAAAATTTCAAATTATAGAATTTTGATTGTGCTGTAATTCAGAACTGAATTATCTCTTTTTGTTCAGTGATTATCTAAATGTAATAAGGTATCCTTTTCATTTTTATCGAAGAATAATTATTTAAAATTGAATAACTAAGTGTTGTTTTTACAGATATTCCTATTGATTTTGACTAAATGTCTTTGGTTGAAGAAAATGGAAATACTGATGATGAAGATGTTAATATTGAAGGTATTTTAGCTGACTTTTTTCTAAAGAAGATCGGTATGAAGAGCTCAAAATCTGACAGTGATGGTAGGCACAAGAAGAAGTCAAAGCACAAGAAACATAAATCAAAGAAACATAAACACAAGTCCAGCAAGAGATCTAGCAGTATTGAAAGAATCAAATATTCAAATAATCTGGTAAATGTTTGTCTATGTAATCTATATTGTTTTCTGAAGTTAAAAATCCTTATTCTGTAAATACTTAATATATTTGAAACTTATTAGAAGTTTAAGTAAATCATATTTTAACTTTAGTACCCCTAAAGTCAGATAACCAAGCATATTCTCCGAGCTTATACAGAGCCCACTCAGGTTTTTTAAAATTTGCTACTAATTTAATTTTTTAAAGTCATTTTATCAAAGATATATGCAGATTTTTTTGTTGTTGATGTGTCATAAATAAATGTTTTTTTAGGTTTTAAATAATTGTATTTGTTCATATTTTGTCCTAAAAGTTTCCTTTAAATTTTATTTTTACTGAAGTTTCATTCCATATTAAAGTATAGAGCTCTGAAACTTTCCAGATTAAATACTGTAAAACATTTGTATTGATGTACTCAAATTAATAAAAGTTAGAGAAATTTGCTTTTTTTTTTGTACTCATTTGGTACTCATTTTTTTTTTGTACTCTGGTATTTCATATTAG
The DNA here is from genome assembly GCA_019974015.1 of Nephila pilipes. NCBI lineage: Eukaryota > Metazoa > Arthropoda > Arachnida > Araneae > Nephilidae > Nephila > Nephila pilipes. The sequence goes on along the minus strand of BMAW01042029.1, from coordinate 448,814 downwards.
TAGTTTTGAATGTGATAATTGCAATTTATTTTTTATTGGAAATTATGTTTTTTAATTATATTTACTGTATATTTAATATTTGTGATGATAAGTTATCTTTTTATTTAGGATCTTGGACATACTTCTAGTTCAGAAGAAAAGGAGATAAAGAGACTCAAAAAAATTAAAAAGTTGGATGGAAGAGACTCACAGAAATTTAATGCTTATCTACCTATATCCCTTTCTGCTCAAAATATTCTTTCATCGAAAGAAACTGATATTCACAATAGTACAAATACATCAGTAGGCATTGACGTACCTTATGGGCCATCCTTGGAATTGTTACTAACAGGTACAGAAACGACAAGAGAAACCGAATCAAAGACATTAAGGGATATTTCATTACCTGAGCAAAAAGATGAATCTTTAGGTCAGAATTTGTCCAAACTTTCTAAAGAACCTGCAGAATATGAAGTTTCAAATAAAGTGAATTGTCTAGAATTAGAGACTTCAAAATTGGCTGACAAATCGGTCATAATTGAAGAAATAGAATGTAAAGAGCATGTTGTGGCAAGCAATGCTGAAAATGCTTGTATTAATGAACCATTAAATATGTCACAAGAATTTGTAGAAGCTACCAAAGTAATAGATACAAATATTAATTCTGATAAACCAAAAATAGAATCTGACTTTAAGAACGAAAAAAAGCACAAAGAAAATAGCTCTAAGTCTCGATCACGAAGTCTGTCTAAATCAAGAAAACCAAAGAATTTTCGCTCTCGGTCCAGGTCTAAAAGACGTTCTAGATCAAAATCCAGACCCAAAAGACATTCTAGATCAATATCCAGATCTAAAAGAGGTTCCAGGTCAATATCCAGATCTAAAAAGCATTCCAGATCTTGGTCAAGATCTAAAAGACATTCTAGATCAAGATCCAAGTTAAGGCATCGTACTCGGTCTAGGACAAGAAGGTCTAGATCAAATTATAGGTCATGCAAAAGATCTTATTCCAGAGATTATTCAGTATCTCCACGACAGTCACGATCGAGGACAAGAAGATATAGATCTAGATCAAAGGAAACATTTAGAAGAAAAGGAATTCGTAAATCTAGAAGCCACAGTCGCTCATTGGGAAAGCGCAGGAGGTCTCGTTCTTATTCAAAAGATCGTATAAAACCTAAGTATGATAATAGAAGTCGTTCCAGATCTAAAAGTGGGAGACACCATTCCAGATCATCTTCTGGAGAACATTCGAATCCTAAATCAAAAAGAGAATCTAGCTATTCAAGTAAATCGCTTACAGAGAGAACAAGTTCTGAATCCAAATCAAGATTAAAACGAAACTCTCGATCAAAGTCTAAAGAAAAAGAAAGGTATGGTTATGCACTTTTATATTAAAGTAGGAATTGATGCATTCAATATTTAATGGAAAGTATAAAAATCTTGTTTAATAAAAATATAAAAATAAAACTTTTTTTGCTTTAAAAAATTTTAAGTTAATACTGTTGACAGCAATTGTAAACTTATATTAACTGCCTTGTGTATTCAAAAGATTGCAATTTGTCGAAATCAATAAAATAAATGGTGCTATTAAATTGATGTTAAAATTTTAAAAATTTAATCTATGTTGTTGTTTTTTTACTGTAAACGTATAAGAAATATTACCATGGCATTTTATTGTTGACAATATCAGTTACACCTAATTGCTCTCTTTTTATTAGTATAATTAAAATATATTAAAAATTTAATGGGAGTTCCTTTTGGTTTCAAGTCTTTTATATTATACTTAAGTAGATGTAGTGAGTCAACATGCATTTTCTTCCTTTTCAGTAAAAAAAAAATCATTGAATTGTAAATTTTCATATTTCTATCAATTTTTCAAAAATATATTTAAAAGTAATATTGTCATATTTAAGTTAATAAGATGCCCTAGTCTTGGCTTCAAAATTTAGCTGTTTTTACTTATTTTTAAAATGCCTAATATTAAGGAAGAGGGAAGCTATAATATTTTGATTGATATGAAATGGCATTTTGACAAAATGATTACACCAATTGAAGCTATAAAAATATTTAAGAGATGCTAATATAACTGTTATTCTACATCTGTATGCATACTTTTTTTTTTATTGTATTCACTCATTTCATAACTACAGTTTTATCTGTATTTTTTCCAAGTATTTTGAGTAGTTATTTTTAAGAAGAAATTGGTAGGGAAAAAATTGTTGTAATGTGGATTATCAATGAGGCTAATTTTAGTATATCTCTTGCTGAAATTTGTACTTTGTTTTGGCTATCAAACTTAAATAAGCAAAGCTCTGGTTGTTAATTAAGATTTGATATACCCTCAAGATAGGAATTTTCTAAATCATTGAATTTTAATTAATTGTTTTGTTTACTGTTTTTTTTTAATTAAGAGTTATGTTACATTAATTGTGATCATTAATTGATTTTTACCTCATATTTAATGTTTGATTAATATTCCAAATATAATGAAGGATAACTGAACACTTCAAAATGTTAAACATGTTTTCATGGAAAAAATTCTTATAAGCGGGGGAAAGGGGGAGTTGATCATACAAATTCGATTTGCTTCGAGGAAAATGAATCTTCATAAAACCAATGGCACAGTAACATATTCCTTGTACTATAAGCATAAAAGAAAAAGAAAAAAAACTTTGTGATATTAAAATTATGAGTAAAATGCAAATAATCTTATTGATGCAGTTTTAAACTAATATATGTAACAAACTCTCCATTGTCTTACTGATAAAATACTTAGAATTTGTCTAATACAGCAAGGTTTCGTTTTCGAAGTTCATAAAAATTCTTGGTATGTCAGCAATTATATTAAAATGTACCTGGCATTCTGAAAAGAAAAATAAATGTCATCTGAGTTTTATGAAAATTTTGAAAAATACTTGTAAGAGCTTGATGATTAGTGACCTTAAAAGTGACAAAGATTTCTAAAACCAGTCTCTCTCCCATCTTTATATTTGTGTTTCAGCTTCACAAAGCTTAGACTGGATAATGTCTTATTTTAACTACAGGATTTCTCTTCTCCAATTTCTTTTAATTATATATTATTATAATATCTTGCAAAATCATTTCTAGATAAAAATTGAGGAAGAAGTAAAATTCACCATAATTTGCATTCAATAAAAGTCTTTCTGAATAATAATAAAGAAATGAAATACAAACAATATTTACTTTAAAAAGTCTATAAAAGCTATATTTTCCTATTTCTCTTGAGAAAATGCATACTTTTAAGGAATTTTTGCCTTTGAACTTGTGCATTAGCAATAACCATTATGAACATTTACATTATCTTAATAGAGAGAAAATACTTTTGTATGATCTGATTTAAGTATTTTATTTTTGGCATCCTGTGTGTGTGTGTTTGTTTGTTTGTTTGTTTGAAATTTTCAATTAGGTTTGCTTTCTATTTTAGTCTCTTGAATAAATTTAGTTTTTAGATTCATTATAGAGATTAAAAAGAAAAGTCAGTTAAATATGTGGCGAGAAAACTTTATTACATTAATTAGTTATATAAAAGAAAATCTGGTGTATGTCTTAAATCAAAAAATTAAAAGTCATTTAAATAATTTGTATCTTTTGCTTTTTAACATATATTATTTTTTATACAAATATATTTAGAAAAATATGTCAGTTATAACTTCAGATATATTAACACCTTTATCATTCATTTGGCTACTGTATTTTCAAAATTTGTAAGTGAATTTTTCAAAGTATAATATTGCTATATATTTCTTAAAAAGTAAATTTATGATTTTCAGTTAAAAGGGAAATATAAAATATTTTCTTTGTGAACTAATTTCAAAATTAATGTTATTTGGTCTACATGTGTATTAATTTGAATGGAATTAACTGTGCATATATAAATTGAAATTAGTATCATTACTTTTTAATAATAATAGCAATTTAAATTTTAAAATTCTGGTCACAAGAAAACATCAAAATCGTGAATTAATAAAACCATTAGTAAAATTATTGATGGAAGTTTTTAATTTATTTGTATTTTCTAGCATAAGAATAAGATACATTAAAAATCATTTTTACAAGAGAAATTTTTCTGTTGCTTATACAACCTTCTGTTGATCTTCAGATTTTATTGATTATTGATTTAATAACCATTTCAATTTTAATATGTTAAATTTTACCAGTTTTTGAAAAAAGAATGGGAATTGTTTATGATTGTAATTCGTTCCTCTTTATTAAAATTAATTTATCTTAAAAATTAAATGCATAATACATTTGTTGTGTTTTTTTATTAAATCAAATGGACGTATTAGAATTTTTAATCATTTGCATTAATTTAGAGTAAGTTAGTAGGAAGTAAATAAAGTTTGATATTCATTTAAAAATCCAATTAAATTAGAAGTATAATGAAATATTGTAGTATATTTTATTATTGTTTTAAGATTTAAAAAAAATTATATATGGAACTCACAGAATACTGTCATTTACATTTGAAATGAATGGAAAATGTATCTAAAAATGATTTTATATAGTGAAAATATCTGGGAGTAGTAAAACTTGTTTCACTATATTTTTCGACCAATGATCATAGAATGTATTTTTATTTAAATAGGAGAATAAAGTTATAAACGTAATAGTTCCAAGACTATCATGTTGAAAGTGTAAAACTTTGTAGATAGGATCAAGAACATGGCTAGATTCATTTTCTGTTCTAAAAACAAGTAATTAATTGGATATAGTATTTCTTCTTGAGAGCCTTTATACATCACACTAGTAATGTGGCATTATAGATTTTTGGTTTTAGTCTTGACATAATCATAATTAAGAAAGGTTTTTTCACTTGATATACAACTCCTTTCTGATTAAATAATTACAAATTATTTTCCTCATCCTTATGATGCCATTATAGGAATCAAGCTTTAATTTGATTTTCCTCCATTGCAGTTTTCTAAATTGATAATGAAGGAGTATGATTTTAAAGATTGTTACTTTTTTCAAAATGGGGTGTTAATGACATACATAACAACTTATGCATAAGCAAGAGTTATAAGTTAAGTAGTTCCTATTTCCATTGACAAGTTGTGTGAAATGCACTTGTTTTTTGATGTTTATGCAAGTTTCTTATTTTGTTTAATATTTAAAGAAAGTTAAATGGCAATAGATCTGTGTTGTTGGCCTTTTACAAAAAATATCACTATTAATTTTTTTTATAACCTGATTTTTATAATAATCGCTGGTGAAAAATTGGGTATTATCTACTCTGTATAAATGTTTCTATTATTTCAAAATTACGAGGTCCGTCGCCAATAGCCCTCATGTTGCTTCTAGTGTGACATTAATAAAACCAAACTAGAGAAAAAAAACCACCTATCCTTCCAAAGAATTTTTAAGATAAACTCTTTTCAAGATAATTATTTAGTAAGATTGTGCATGTATTTAACAGCATTCAAAAAAAGAAAAGTTAGTATAGAAATGTATTGAACTGGGTTTAGAATGAGTGAAATATTTTACTCGTTATAAATAAACTTTCTAAACCTGGTATAATATTTAAAAGTAAACCTTTTTGTTGTAAATTACCTATGACATAATTTTTTGTTGAAGTTGATGGGTTAAATTGATGACGATTTATCAGTGATTTGATTAGAAATGAGAATCAAATGTATTTGTAAAACTATTTGATCAGCTTGTATTCATTATTCTTGTACGTAAATGCTTCAAACATTACAGCTCAGCAAAAAGTTGCAAGATTGACCAGGCTAAGATTCTTGAAATTGCTCAAAAGAATGTATTGAATATGATTGAACAAGGCACACTCCCTGTAGGTATTCCATTAGAGCATTTTAAAAAAAAGGAATTAGTCTCAATCAAGTCTGGTGGGAAATCTGTACAAGAACTTACAGGTAACATTTTTAATGAAAATTAATTTGCCTTTTTGCTTTTGTATTACATTTCTAATAAAATATTATGTATTTTCAATTTGTCCGCTTTAAGATTAAAACAAATGTAATTTAACAAAAAATATTTATAAGGCAGAATTGCAGGATTATTTGTACAAAATTTAAATTTGTTCAAATAGCCTCACTTAACAAGCCATTTTTTTTTAGGTTTGTGTGAAACAGAGCATTAAAAATATCTATAGGTTAATTTATGTGTTTTGTCATCAGTAATGATTACATTTTAAGTGTTAAAATCAATACTAACATTATAAAATGTTAATACTTTCAAATCTTTATATTTCCATGAAATTTAGAATTTTTAATTTAGAAATGATTGCTTAGTTTCCTTGCATGTAATGTGTATTTAAAATATACTATTTTGATGTTATTCTATTGTAAATTTGTAAAGTTTTTTATGTGAAATTTTACTTTTAAGACTTCTGTGCTAAATTGTCCAAGAAAGAAAATGAGGTAAATGATGAGCCAAACAACACTATTGATGTCGGTAATAAAGATGGAGATACAGGCTTCATTCACCATCCTTTTAAATTGAAAGAGCAGTCCATGATTAAATTAAATATTAAAGTAAGTAATTGATTCTAGCATATCTAGATAAAAAAAAATAATAAAAAAGGAAGAGTAAAAACAAAATGAATTGTTAAGGGCAAATGATGTTGGTAACAAATTAGTGAGAATATATGTTTATTATCCTATTAGTATTTCTATATATTCAAACTAAATTGAAGATAAATGAAAACTAAGCTTCATTATTATGATAAGCAGTTTCCATGAATATAATAAATCTGAATATAATTTTCTGTCATATTTGTAATACATACATTTTTTTATTTATAGTCTTGTATTCAACAATTTTTCCCCCCATTTTTCTTGTAGAATGCTGTACAAATTCCTGTGAAAACTCACGCTGAAAAATTTGCTGAGACAGCAAAATTAAGCTCTCAGTTCCCAGTATCAAGTGGCAATCAGCACAAACAGAAAGAACTGGAATGGATTCCAGTGGTTACTGATAGTAGTAAAAGGGACCTTAAAGTAAACAGTGCCAAAACTGTAACTTCTACAATACCTGCAGTTCCAGAATTAAAAAATAGTGTTCCTGAAGTAGCGAAATGTGCAGCATCCATTGATACATTTACATCAACAACTAATTCAGTTTCCTTCATACCTTTACCTTCAACATCACCTTTACCATCTTTATCACCACCTCCACTTCCACCTACACCAATGTCTTTTCCACCTTTACCACCACCTCCACCACTTCCTCCACTTGTCTCAGAGCCTCAGTTTACATCATCTCAAATAATGCTATCAAATGATACCAACTCGCAACTTTCCAATGTAAATTTACCATCTACTTCATTGCAATCAGTTCAGCCAGTTATACCACTGTCATTGATGAAATATCCTATGCCATCATATACAAATAATTTGTCGATGTCCACTATTTGCTCTGGTCTAGTTCCATCTACTGCTAACCAAGAACCATTTTCTAAGGCTTATTCAGCACCGAATCCAAAAAAGGTAAAAGCACTTTAAATATACTTTTTAACAAAGGAAATTATGTTAGTATTGTTTTTTATGTTGCTATGTTTATTAATTTAAAATTTCTGATAAAAAATGTGTATGAACTATTGCAGTATGTTGCAAAATAAAAAGAATTTGTAAAAATAAAAAAAATTCTACTACTTTATCTATATGCTCATGATTTTATAGAAATTTTTTGAAAAAATTGTTGTAAAACATCCTTTTATAAGTAGCTGCAAAAATGTGTGTTTGTGAGACAGTACTAAATATATCTCAGAGATATTAGCATATCATGAGTTAAATATGAGAAATTCAAACAAGGTATATAACAAGGCTTTTGCTGCATAATTATTTCATTTGTAAATTAGTGCAATAAAATGCTTTGATGGAGTTCTTTGATATTTGCATAATTCTCACATTTATAGTAAAAAATTATCAAATATTTAATTGTCATTAAAAAAATGTTTTGAATGAATAAAGCAAACTGGCATGTTCTTTAAGAAATTTTTGTTTCATAATTATAGCTGTTATATGTATTAAAGATGCTTAAAAAATATTTTGACAATTTGCCTTTTTATACTGTATATGAATGATTCTGTATATTGTATATGAAGGATTCTGTTTACACTTTGAAAGAACTGATGAAGATATTTGGATGTCAATAACCAAGATAAATTTATTAGATAGGACTTTTCTCTCAAAGCCGCTATCGAATGAAGATATTAATAAATTTATAAAGAATTGAATGAAATATAAAATTAAGGTGGGAAAATAACAAACTCATTGATATGACAATCCAGAATATGAAAAAGTTCCATAGTTATTGGCAATTTTTGACCTTCATGAAAGAACATGATCCAAATGGAGATCACTAGTTGTCATGAACTTGTGGCTGGCATTGTTTTCATTGTGTCGTGGGTTTGTTTGATGAGGGCAGTGTCTGTTCAGGTGTTGCCCTCTTCACTTAAACGAGATTGAAAATTACAAGTCTGTCACCGATAGCCCTCATGTTACTTCTCAGTGTGACGTTAATAAAACAATCGCAGATCCTATTCGAGATCGTTAATTTTGTGCATAAAGGACTATAGAAAATAATACAGCTGTTATAAAATTCTGTATCGTGAAAAAATATATGTATTAGGGAAATTCAGCTATCTTCTGATAAATTTACAAAAAAAAAAAAGTAATAACAAAATAATTGATACATATTTTATTTATATGCTAATGCATTTTATCAGAAATAATATTTGATTTTCTTTTCACTACTCTACTTTCACACCTCTCAAATTTCCTAAATATACCAGAAACTGATTAGCATGAAAGTTGAGGACCACCAATTCATTCCAAAGTTGACAAATTATTTCAAAAGATGCATGTTAATTCATATTAATAATTAAATGTTATTGTTCAACTCATATTTTTTGGTGCAAAACATTAAAAACTTTTGTTTAAACTCCCAGATCTTTATTTTTTTATATGTTATCAACAGATTATTATTTATATCTTTGTATGTGTTTTTTGTAGCAATTTGACATTGCATCTGTATTGAGCAAGAAATTGAAAGCACAACAAAAATTGCAAGAAGATCCTAATAATGCTGAAGCCTTGCAAGCAATTCAAGATACTCAGGCCACTGTAAATATATTTTTTTATTAATTTGTAAAATAAATTTTGATGACATTGAAGTTTTTTAAACTTTATCTTGGCAAGATTTCTAAATATTTTAAAACTTTTTTGAAAATTACTTTTAAAGATTATGAAATTGAATTTTTTTCAGTTGCTCAATTAGCTTTTTTTGTAAAAGTTTTGTTTTTCTACATATTCTTAGTCAAATTTTTCAGTACTAGGAAACGCCTATAAGTTTTCATCCCATGGCATATTAATTTTTTTTTATTATTATTATCTTGCATTTAACTTTCTTATATTCTATGCATTGAGAAAATGTAAAAAATTATACTTGAAAGCTTAAAGAGATTAACTTTAGAGATAAACTGTTAGAGGGCTTAGTACATAATGAATTTGTAATATTTTTTTCTTCTCTTTATTAGTTTGTGTGTGTCCTGTGTCCTTTTTGAAATCTTTGAAATGTGACTTTATTATCTTTTTCAAATAATTTTGTTTACTTACGAATATTCATGTAGTTAACAATTATGAAGTTTGTTGGTGTTGAATTTCAATATGTGCCAGGAATTTCCATATCTTAATGAAGAAATTTTTGCATCTCAAATATATATGAAATAAAAAAAAATGTTGTGCAATAAATGAAAAGAGGAAAGTAAATTTATAAAAAAAAATTGTTACAAGAATTTTATGTATACTATATAAGTGTTTCAAAGTTTATGAAAATAATGTGCATTTATATATTTATTGAGAGATTATATTTTCCCCATTTATCTTGTTTTTTGTTGTAAGAGACATTTTGTTAAATAATTGATATATCATATATTTTTAATATTAAAATTTAGAATGAATGTTTAAACTTATTTTGTTGATTAAAACTTTCTGGTATTGATAAAAATGCTGTTTGTTTAAAATTACTTTAAGAAAAGATTTACTTAAATAAGTAGGAAAACATTACTGCCTTAATTACAACAAGCATATACTTAGAATTAAATTTATTCTAGGTAGCATAAGCAATTGTTATATAATGAACTTAAGTAAATTTTATATCTCCAACTGATGATTCATAGAAGAATGTGTGAAATGCAGTATAGATTACTAATGCAACTAAAATCCTGTTAGAATTTGTAACTCTGTTTTTGCAACAATGTTGTCGCGACTTTAATAAATAATCCTATCATTACCACGAAACATAATTTTAAAACATAGATATTTAAACTAAAATAAGTTAACACAACTCAACTTGTATTGAAACAATTTGTAACGAGATGATTTATGTATGTGGCAACAGTGTGAAATGAAAAATAAAGTTTTATGGATATCAAGAATTTTTGTCTTGTGTTTTTGTGTTTTTCTTGTTTTTGTCAAGAATTTATAACTAACCTGTTTATTATAAATGGGCAAAACATTTTGGTGACCCATGGACGTGATTCGGAAACAGGTTAGTAGTGGTTATTTAAAAATTATTAAGATAAACTTGTCATCATGGCTATGGAGGATACATTGAGAAAGCGCAAGTCAGTTCGTACTGCGTTTACAAAGACTGTATTTAGTTTAATGGAGGAGTTCGAAAAAGAAGTGACAAATGGCGAAGTTGTAAGAACAAAATTTTTAATTTTAGATTGTATGTACAATGAATTAAAAGACTGTGATGATATAGTTTTGAAAAATATCGGAACAGATGAAGATTTTGACAAAGAATATATTGAAATTGAAGAATATCGAGAAAAGATGGATTTGATAAAAATAAAAAAGAAAACTTCTTCAATAAAATGTATACGATTTCATTGCCAAATGTAAAGCGGAAAATGCACCTACCAAAAATAGAACTGTTACATTTCAGTGGCGATTTGAAGGATTATTTAGGATTTTGGAGCCAATTTCATAGAATTCATACTGATCAGGATTTGGCGCCAGAAGACAAATTCCAATATTTATTACAGTGCATGGTGCGAGGAAGTCGAGCTTGAGAAGTTATAGAAAGTTTTCCCCCAACATCTGAAAACTATGGAAAAGCGATTGAAGCTTTGAACAACAGATTTGGGAAAGAAGAGTTATTGATAGAATTTTATGTTCGTGAATTATTAGCTCTAGTGATACAGAATGCAACAGAAAAAAGGGGCAAGTCAAATATTTCGTATTTGTATGACAAATTAGAATCCCATTTGAGATCCTTGGAGTCAATAGGACTTACAAGTGAAAAATATGAAGCCATTTTATTGTCTCTTGTTGAATCGTGTCCCTGAAGAATTGATGAGAGTTTGGCTACGCAATTCAACACAACCCTCAGCCGAAAAGGAGTCAACAGTTGATTATGGGAATAAACTTAAGAATTTACTTTGTTTTTTGAAATGCAAAGTAGATGGTGAAGAATGCTTACAGCTTGCTAGAAATAGAATGAACATAGAATTCAACAATAGTAATTTAAAGAGTAAGAAAAAGCAAAATTTAGATGAGGCAGTGCCTACTGCAAGTAGTTTATTTTCAGGTGACATGACAAAGAGACAGTTGCATTGTGTGTTCTGTGACAAACCCCATGATAGTAAAGATTGCTTCTTAGCCCAAAATTGGTCTTTAGACAAGAAAAAGGAAGCGATTAGTTGTAAGAAAATGTGCTATGTTTGTTTCGAGGGTAATCACAAAGCAAAGGACTGCAAATCAAAAATAAAGTGTATGATTTGTTCTAAACAGCATCATACAATCATGTGTTATGAATTACCTATAAATAAAAGAGAGATTTCAACAAACAAGACAATCGACTCGAATGACTTATTGATCGCCGGAGAATGTTCGGAAGCTGTATTACTGCAAACTATATTTGTAAATATTGAAGCCGACGGAAAACAGAAGTGTGTTTGAGCATTTAATTGACAGTGGGTCTCAGAATTCGCACATATTGAAAAAGAGCTAGGACTTGTACCTGTAAGTAAGAAAAGCTTTGCCCATTCATTGTTTGGTGGTGTTAAAACACAAGTGAAAAATCACAGTCTGTATGCAATTAAGTTAAAGTCACCCAATGGTAAATATTCTCTTGATATACAGGTTTTGGATCAGTTATCTATTTGTGGAAAAATTCCTAGAATCAAAAAAGGATTGTGGAATAAAGAATTAAGAGAAAAGAAAATCTGGATAGCTGATTACAGAGAAGGTACTCCTGAAATAGAGCTGTTGATTGGAGCGGACTTTAGTGGACAACTTTCCACTGGACTTATACACAAACTAGAATGTGGATTAATTGCATATGAAACTTACTTAGGTTGGATTATAATGGGTAGATCATCAAATTACATTAGTAGCACATTGCAGTCAAGCGCTACTGAAAGTATTATTATGCTCACACATAGTGAGAAAATAGAACACTTTTGGGATTTGGAACTTTTAGGGATCAAGGAACCTACAGAAAAAACATCCAGAGAAAAAGAAGTGGTGAAATTCCTTAACGATTCTTTATCCACTGATCTTGATGGTCGTTATATGGTGAAATTACCCTGGATTGACAATTCTAGTCTTCCTAATAATAAGAACTTGGCAGGAAAAAGACTACTAGCAACAACATCAAAATTGATTTCGTCAGGAAGGTATTCAGATTACAATTCAGTTCTTGGAAGTTGGGAAGATGAGAAAATCATTGAAGAGATTTTGGAAGGTGGAAGAGAAGGGAGGTGTCATTATCTTCCTCATCATGGAGTATTTAAAGAAGGCTCGACAACACCGCTCAGACCAGTATTTGATGCTACAAGTAAAGAAAAGTTCAAATTTTCTCTCAATGACTGCCTAGAAAAGGGTTTGAATGTTTTAAACACAATTCCTTTAATATTGATGAGATTTAGAGAAAAGCCAATTGGAATAATTTCTGACATAAAGAAGGCATTCTTACAGATATCCAGAAGACAGAGATTTCTTAAGGTTTTTCTGATGGAAAGATTATGAGGAAAGGAAAATGAAGATTTATTGTCACAAAAGACTTGTTTTTGGACTGAGCTGCAGCCCATTTCTACTTGGAGCTGTGATCAACAACCTTTTGGAAAATTGTCCTCAAGAATATCGTGCGGTTGCTGAAATTTTGAAAAAATGTTTCTACGTAGACAATTGTGTGACGTCTGTTGATACAGAAGAAGAATTCTCTGAGTTTGTAAAGATAGCTACAGATTTGATGAAATCAGGAAGCTTTGAACTTAGGGGATAGTAAAATACTTCAAAGGATGTTGGTTCAGTACCATCTTCTGTTCTAGGACTTTTATGGGATCGAAAAGAAGATCTACTCTTTTGTGACACTAGTCATACAGATACTGAATGTGAGCCTATGTCCAGAAGGAATGTGTTATCTTGCATTCAAAAAGTTTTTGATCCTATTGGATTCACAAGGCCAGTAACTATCATTCCTAAATTATTGTTACAAGAAACGTGAAGGAAAAAGTTTGGTTGGGATCAAGGACTACCCGTGCAAGCAGAGAAAAAATTTAGTCAGTGGTTAAAGGACTTGACTAATCTAAATAGCATAAAGATTCTGAGATGTGTAATCCCCTTAAAATTCAAAGGATATTATAGCATGCATACCTTTTGTGATGCCAGTTTATCAAGCTATGCATGTGTGACTTATTTGAGAACAGAAAGTAAAGATGGTGTGAGCATCCAACTGCTGCAGGCTAAATCCAGAGTTGCTCCATTACGGAAAACTACAATTCCTCGGTTAGAATTACTCGCTTGCTGCATTGGAGCTCATCTAGCTCACTCAATGAAAGAGGCAATGACGTTGGAAGATGTACCAAGATTCTTTTGGACAGATTCGACAACTGTTCTCTATTGGATCAAGAACAAAGAAAATTGGGGAACATTTGTCAACAATAGAGTAAAAGAGATAAATCAACTGTCTGCATCAGAAATGTGGAGTCATGTTTCTGGGCAATGTAATCCCGCGGATCTTCCTTCAAGAGGTTGCACCTCGGAGACATTTTTAAATTCAAAATGGTGGGAGGGACCGCAGTGGCTTAGACTTCCTGCAAAAGATTGGCCTAATTACGAAACACTAATTGACGAAGAAGGAATTTCAAAGGAGAAAAGAAAGGGAGTGACATCAGTTAATATTTCCTCCCGTGAAACAGTTTGGTACTTAAATCAGTTTTCGAAATATTCAAGAATACTGAGATTAGTAGCATGGATTCTTCAATTTGGCTACAATAGTAGATATCACTAGAGCAAGCAAGGAGAGTTATCTTTGGATGAAATTCAAATTGTGGAGAAGAAACTTTTAAAACTTGTGCAGAAGGAAAGTTTTGATGACACAGTTACACAAAATAAATTGAAAAGACTCAACGCTTTTATTGACCACGAATGCGTAATGAGATTGAAGACGAAAATAGTGAGAAGGAAAGGTGATGAAAATTTCAGATGTCCTATTTTACCATTCAATCATCTCCTTGTGGAACGACTGATCTTTGAAAATCATACAAATTCCTGCCACAGTGGAACACAGATTGTTCTATCCAATCTGCGACAACATTTTTGGATTTTACGAGGCAGAAAGACTGTTCAAAGAGTCAAAAACCAATGCATTCGCTGTAAGATATACACTTCGAAAGAAATTAAAACTGTACCTGCTCCACTACCTAAAGACAGAGTTAGAAATGCGCTAGTTTTTGAAGTGACTGGTGTGGATTTAGCAGGTCCACTTTATTTGAAGAATGGAAATAAAACATGGATAGTACTGTTTACCATGCCATACACTTTGAACTGATACAAAGTCTGTCGACTGATGGATTCTTGTTAGGGTTAAGAAGATTTATAGCCAGACGAGTTCAGCCGAGAAAAATGTATAGTGACAATGGGACTAATTTCATAGGAGCTAACAATTTAATGGCTTCCCTTGACTGGAAAAAGATTACTCAAGAGATTTCAATTTTAAGAATTCAGTAGAGCTTCAACCCACCCAATGCTTCTTGGTGGGGTGGTTTCTGAGAACGCATGGTCCAAATGGTGAAAAAAATCTTAAGGAGAATTTTGGGGAGAGCGTCCATAAATTTTGAAGAATTAAATACAATTCTTTGTGATGCAGAAGCAGTTATTAATTTAAGACTACTCAACTATCTATCAGAAGACCTAACACCTCTCATACCTGCTATGTTTATTCAAAATATTCAAACGGTGGGAGTGCCGGGTCTGGATAACCTTGATAACGTTAATCTCACCAAGAGACTTGGGTATCAGCAACGATCTAAGGAAAAGATTCAGAGATGAATACTTGAGTCTTCTTCAACAACAGATCAATGAAGCTGGTTCGAAACAAGTGGAGGTAGGAGATGTGGTGCTGGTTGGTTGCAACAACAATAAGAGACTAGATTGGCCTATGGGACTGGTAACAGAAGTATTTCCAGGAAAGGACAATTCTGTTAGAGTTATAAGAGTAAAAACTAATAAAGGAGAATTGATACATCCTGTAAAACGGTTGTATTCTCTGGAACTTAACAGTGATAGTAAAATTTATAACAGTTAACTGTTTAAAAATATAAAAGACAATCACTCAAAAATTAAGAATTGTAATAACCAAAAGGATAATGCAAATTTAGGAAAGGCCAAGGAAAAAAACAGTACCGAAATAGTCAAAACTAAAGGTAGTAGAAATGTTATAAAACTCAAACGATATGATAATTAATGTTACACTTTTTATTCTTAACTTACCTTTATTAATGTGTAAAAAATGTTTTGATTTTGTTATATTCATGTAAAATCAAAAGGTGGGAGTGTTGCGACTTTAATAAATAATCATATCATTACCACGAAACGTAATTTTAAACATAGATATTTAAACTAAAATAAGTTAACTCAACTTGTATTGAAACGATTTGTAACGAGGTGATTTATGTATGTGGCAACAATGTGAAATGAAAAATAAAGTTTTATGGATGTCAAGAATTTTTGTCTGTGAGCTATTTATAACTAACCTGTTTATTATAAATGGACAAAGCAACTGTTGTTTATGAATAATTAATATTGAAGTCATGCGATATACTTCAATAGTGTTTCCATATATATGGTAAATCATGTATAAAATTATTAATAACTTGAAAGAAGAATATTAAAAATTATATTCTATTTAGGTACAAGAATGGGTTCGATCATGTGAAGTTCCTGGTATGTTTTATGGAAGTACCCATGTTAAACTCTTGACACCTGAACAACTTAGTGGACCAAGAGATTATCGAGTGAAAAGAGTAACTACATTTTGTGTATTTCTAATTTGATAATTTAAAAGTACTATATTTTATGAAGATATTGCTCGAGAATGTTTCTTTTTCAGGCTAACTCAAAATTTCATAAGTTTCATTTTAAAGCAAAAGTGATTGGTGGTTAGATTTTTATTGCTTGTAATATGCAGTTTTAGTCATAGTCCCTTCTCCAAATCATTTTTTTTTTCTTCCCACCCCGTCATTGAGTAAAATACAGTTGTACATTCAAAATTTTTAGTATAGAGTTTGCTATTCAGTTTTAGTTTCTTTTGATGGTAATAAAAGTTGATTAAGTATTTTTTTTTTCTTTGAAAAGTATCACCTTATTTATTTAAGGGAAATCCTATCAAAACTTTTTACATTAATTTTCTGGAGGGAGAGGGATATGTATTGAAAACTTTAATGAGCATTTCAAAACTTTTCGAATAATTTATAATTTTGCTTAGTAAATTATCTTTCGAAGGTTACATGGTTTTCAATGAAAATATTCAAGATATTTTCTCATCTTACAATATATTTATTTAGTACCTCTTTCAAGTATTAAATTTTTAATAGAGAAACCTTTAAAAAATTATGAAAAATATTTTACTGCAGTTGAACCCCATTATAGTGAACCGTCAGCGAACCTAATAAAAATACATTATAACTGAAGGTTCACACTATATCCAATTTTGTTGAAAACTAGATATTTCTTAGCATTTTATTACAATCATTGTGATAATACACAGTTTTCTATTTAATTGTATGTGTGTTTGAATTACTAATAAATTGTCAATACTTAAAATTATCATTAGAAATGAGGGATTTTGAAGTAATATTACTTTCATCATATATGAAAAAATATTTTCGATTGAATACATTTCAGTTTTAAGTCAAGTTATAATTTTTTTTTTGACTATTGAGAAAGATTCTATAGTGGGTTTGTACAGGTTTCTCTCTGTGTATGTGTATATATATATATTCAGAATGTTTGCAGCCACTTTCATTCCAAAGCTTGAAGGTGCCAACCCAAATCCATGTTTGGTCTCTTTCTTGCTCCAATGCATCCCTTTAAAGACTTGTATGTCAAATGCAACTATGAATGGTCGCAATTCTGATTTGTTTCCAAATCTTCTCCAATAAAGTGACTGCTCCCCAAAAAAGATGTTATTATCGCCATAATGTTTTAAAATATGCATTACTATATATTGCTTTCTGTAGCAAGATTTGAGGATACAAATAACACTTTGATCCATCTATTGCACCGTGGAAGTCGTATAGGAAGACAAAAAAATAGTTTTAGGGTATTTAAGATCTTTAGGTTAGGGAGGCAGAGCAATTGTCTATCAGAGAGAGGTAAGAGGATGCTTTTTATTTTTTTGACGAAGCTCTTCAAACAAATTAACAGTCATTTCAACTTTTTGAATAGCTTTATAACTTACAAGTAGCTTTTTTTTTTAATGTTATTGAAATATCTAGACTTTTTGAGAGTTGCTTATAATGGTTAGTTTTCGTTTTACAGATCCATCCATGTTTGCACTCAAGAAATCTGTTACTTTAACTCTAAACAACCTTCATCAGTGTTGTCTTTTTCTTCATAATCCCAAATTACATTAGGCTATACTTGAGTGTTCCATACCTCCACATCTAATGTAGAAACACTGAATGCTTCTCCTATAACCTTACACTTGAAATATTGTTAATTTTTTTAAGTCTGTCCAGCCATCACTCTAATTTTTTCAAATGTTGGAAACTAGATTTTGATAAAGAAAATTCCTTGCATGTTTTTGATAGATTGGCTTCATTTTCAATAAGTTTTATTATTTTTATTTTATCAGTTGAAAATGCTTCCCTCCTTGCAGAATTCATCATTGTTACTGTTTTTTGTTGTTGAGATGTTAAAATGTCTGATTAGTCGAAAGTGCTCATATGGATATTAAAACATATAAAAACCAGGAGGACATCAGACAATGCCTCTATGGTCTGTTTCATAAATTCTGATTTTTTGCTTGGCAACTTGAAGAGTGGGCTTTGTTTTGTGAACCAGTAGATTCTTGGAAACAGTGGAAGAATGGAATTAAAAAAAAAAAGCTTTCTTTTGATATTCTAATACATGGAAGAGAAATTTCAGTTTACTTATAAACAGACTTTCATTTTCTTAGAAATTCACTGGAAATGCTTAAAATAAGATTAGTTAAATAGAGGTCCAGTGAAAAAAATTAATTATAACAGGAAGTTCATTATATCCTGGGTTCGTTATAGCGAGGTTTGACTGTGTACAATTAATATGTAAGGTATTTGTTTTTAGGACACTGCAGATTAAAGAATTTAAAACTATTTTTTGTTTTTAAGTTTTATCAGACTTAAATTCTAAGACAGCATTTCTCTTATTTGATATATGAGATGAGTAAATTTATCATCGATCATTTGATTGGATGATAATTTTAAAAGTAATAAAAAGGATTCAACATTTAAATAATATTTTTAAACAGAACAGATTATAAAGAAGCAAAGTTCAGTTTAGAATTTCTCAAACTAATTAAATTACCTGATTATTGATCATTATTATCTTTATCAAATTTCACTAATAATTGTTTCTATGAATTGTTCTTCAGATTTCAATTTCATTTTTTGCAATCTTATTACTATATTAGTTTATTAAATTGACTCCAGTATGGTCAATATATTTGTAATATTGTTGCTTATATTTTGAAAAATTGTGTGTTTTATCTAATTATATACACTATCAGAAAAAGTTTGAAAATGGTCACTCAATAATATTTTTGAAGTCTTAATGCTCAATTTGAATTAAAGAGAAGTGGAATGTCTTTTGAATTTTTAATTTTCTCATAGATGTTTTGATTTTTCATGCTTATTTGCTTAATTTATATTTCTCCCAATTAGTAATATTTAATTACAAAATATTTTAGAAAAATCCCAAAAGTTTCTTCGTGTTTAATATGTACTTTTTTTGAAACCTAAGTGAAAATAGTTTCAAAAGATAAGCTATTGATTAAAAATCATTCTTTATTTGTGTCACAGCTTGCCAGTGTTATAGGTTTGCTTAGAATTATGAAACAACAATAAAATGCATTTAAATGGATTATTAAAAAAGTAGATGCCTAGCTGGATATGCTCATCATAAATGCATTTTATGTGGCTTCATATTCTAACATTTGTGAACCTGTTTATTGTATTGCAGACAGCGTTTAACAATAGACACCTGCTTTTTCCTCATGTAATCGGAAAAAGAACTTTATTGTGATTCTGCAGCAGGCCCTCAATTTATTCAAGAAAGGATTTGCCGCATCTGTGGGGAAAAAAATTGTATTTTTTAAAAAAGTGTTAATGGTAAGTTGGCGTTAATTGTTATCAACCACAAATAATTTCCTTTACTTATGCCATGATATAGAAAAATATATATATATTAGTATGAACTTATTTTATAAAGCAAGGAGAAAAAAAAATTCTTTTCTTAACAATTATTGCAAATTTGGTAGTATAAAAATTATATGAGGGAAAGTAGTTTCTCAGAATAGCACTTATATTAATAAGCATAAAAGTACAGTATAGTTTTGAGTATGCATAAATATATAATTGATTTTCTTAACAAAAAAATTTTACCATTGTAATAAATTACAATGTGTAATTCCAGTTATTTATTTATTATTATTTTGTTTCGCTAAAACTTAATTTTATTTGTTTTTCTATGTATATGGCACTTGCAAAGGTATATATTTAGAACCAACTGTTTTAAACTGAATAATTTTTAGAGGTTAATTGACTATGTTTGAAAATAATAGTTCATTGTATTTATTAATGAAACCACAATTCAATAACAATGTAGAAATAAGTTTTAATATAAATTCAAATTTTGAATTATATATTTTTAACAAAATATGTAATTTCTGACCTAAATATTTCATATTTTCTATATTGTTAAGCAGTGCAAAATATATTTTTAAAATGAATTGAGCCATTGTTTCCAAATGTTTCTATCTTAAAATTATGTTTCATGTAGAGAATTAATTTGTTTTCTGCAAAATGTTCTTTTATATATTCAGCATCTTTTATTTATATATATTTTTTATTTGTGAATGAATATGCATTTAAAGCTTATTCTAATTCTAGCTGTCTTTATTTTTATGGCTTTTGACTCATTATTTATTATGATTCATCAATTAAATTTCCCTCTCCTTCATTAATTCTTTCAACATCATTCTCAAAAAATTGTTACATAAAATGTGTAATTTCTATTGTTTATATTTTTACATTAGAAATTACATTTAACACTTCTGTGAAAGAATCTAATTATATCACACTCCTTTGAATATGAAATTAGGTCTTTGCCTGTTTATGAAATCCAGTTTTGATGGGTTCTTTGGGACATAAAATTAGATTCTCCCATTAAAAAAAAATATATCATTGAATCTTGAAATTAATGTTCTAGTAAAGTTATAGCATGAACAAAAGTAAAATGTTTCTGTTCCTAATTAAATATTAAAGGTATTTTTTAAAAAATATGGATAAATATCTAAAGTAGTCAAATTAGTATATATAGTATTCAAAATTTAGTATTAAATTGAGTCATTTCTTTGTACTTTAAACATAATCAGATTTGTTGAAATATTTGATTCTGAATTATTTATTTTTTCAACCCATACTGTTTACTTTGATTTATATATAAAGTCATCAAAATATGTATACAAAATACATTTCAATTCTTTAAAAACATCATACATAAGTTGAAAGTGCTATAGTTAATTTTTATTGCAATTAAATAAATACCTCTGAGCCTCACTTCTATGTATTATATTTATACAAATAAGCATTTTGTTTGGTATTATAAAATCAACTTCAGTGAGAGATTTTTTTTAACACAAAAAATTTGATACATTTAAAATATTTATACTACATAAAATTTTTGACAATTAAAAATAATCTTTACCCTAGCCATTTTTAAATGTTATGTTAATTTATTTACATATCAGTTGGTAATGTAACCATTTAATAAATATTTTGATTGCTCTCTAATTTGTTATAGTCACTAATATCAAGAGTACACATTCTTTTACACATTAAGTTAGTAAGTAATTGAGTTGTAAACAGTTGGCTCTAAGTTTTAATTTGTGGTTGATACATGCATCTGTAAATTGAGAGCTTGTTGCAGGCATTCCTTATTAGAACATCTTTAGCAGGTACAGCATTCTTCTGATCTGGATTTGGAAGCAGCAACTCAAATTTGGATTTTTTGCTATCAAATTCGGTAAGGAGTGAAGTCATGATGCTATTTGGTATTTTTTATAGAGCATGCTTATGTTTAACTTGTTTCTTAGATGATTTGAAAATAAAATGTAAGTATATAGAGTTTTGTGAAATTTCAAAAAGAGATACATTTATAATCTCCCTTCCTTTTTTTTCTCCCAATTGAAGTTTTTAAAAGGAAAAATTTCTATAATTATTTTTGTGGAAATTTATTTCTATTTGAATTGCTTCAGATTATTCTTAAGGTTTATCATTATATGTGTGACATTTTGGTTGCTTTATATTCCCATGTTTGCTTGTCATATTTATTATATTATTTCTGATTATATTGGGCATTTTAAAATTTGCTTTGTGTCACATTTTTTGTCATTTTTATTCATGTGTTATAAAAGTACTGTGTATAAACCTTGTCATATGTTTTGTACTAAAATATTTATATTGGGGTTTTATTAGTTTTAAGTACTGAGAAATTACAATTTACAAAGTAAAATACTTGATCGAACATTATTTTATTTAAATTAATGTAAAATGTTTTCTTTTTAAATCGCATTTTGCATGTAAAAAAAAATTCATAGCCCTTCACCCACTGCTGTATAATTATTTTTAAATATTCATTAAATAAATATAATGGAAAGACAAATGATTTTATTCAGAATGCACATATCTGCCACTTTTGTTTTTCTTTAATAATTTTTTTTTTCTTTTGTGAAAAAATTTCCTTAAATTTTCCCTACCTATTAAGCTATAATGCATAATATAATAATATTCTAAATGCATTCAAAACATTGTTTAAGAAATTGTTTTAATCTCTTGTAAAATAAGATTTAAAAATTAAAATCTTGTGATTCTCAAAAAAAAAAATGTCACATTTTTATGTTTCAAACTTTTGACATTATTAATTATGTGGAGGCAATCACTTTTTGATGTATATTTTTATTTTTCTGGCATGGCTTAGAATGTTTAAAAAATCAATAAATTTCTTCTATATTTATCTTTAACTATTTTGGCAGGATGCATTAACTCTTGCTGCTCCAGTAACTGAAGGAAAAGGAATGAGCTTGCTGAAAAAAATGGGTTGGAATCCTGGAGAAGGTCTTGGTAAAAACAAAGAAGGCTCTTTAGTACCTCTAATGCTTGATATTAAAATGGATAAGAAGGGTGAGTTAAAACTTTATACAACTCCTTTTCTCTATTAAAACTAAATTATTATCTAATTTATATTTTCAATGGGTGTGCTTGTAATAATATATTCTATTCATTTTCAATAAGTTTTACAACTATGGCACTTCATCAACATAAAAACTGTTTATTTTCTCTTTATGAAGAGCCTTTCAACAAAACTGAAAATGCAGTTACACATTTATATGTTTTGTTAAATATATAAAACATGTGTGTCATTGTATTATACATCATAAATAAAACATAAAATTCATTTGTAATATTCTTTGAATTTGTTAAAACTAATACGTTTTCCTAAGTTTTCAAATTACAGAAACATTAAAAAATCTCCATATGTACTATAAATGGATGGAAAAGGATTATCACCAATTTATTATTTTGTTTATATGTGACAAATAAATTGAGTTATTAGTTTTTATGTAAACAAAATTTGAGCCATTTAACAGCTAACATATTTTACTCATATATAAAAGTGAGTCATTCAACTCTAAAGTAAAAGTAGAGGTAACAGATATGAATGAAAAATGATTTTAAAAAAAAAAAAGTTAGAATCATTATTTAATAATGAAAAATAATTTTCAGTGTTGCACAAAATTATGTGACTCGGATGTAAACACAGTTTATTAATTATTACTGACTAAATTTTAAATATTTGAATGTTTGAAAAATAATTTTTTTTTTCATAAATTAATCATGTGGTATGTCATATTGTCTTTGTATTTATTTCCTTTTCAGAAATGATTAAAATTCTTTTATTATACAGTACTTATAAGATATTAGCTCTGACAAAATGTTAATCCCTCTCTTAGGTCTTGTTTCTGAAGGAGAAAGTGGAAAGAGCACATCCAATGCAGTTAAAGAACTACAAGGTAGATTTGAATTTCTTCCTTTATAGTATTACTATTATTTATACTTTCTGCAGTCTTAACTAATTTTATTTGTATTATATATACATATACCAATCATTCAAAATAGGAAACATCCTTAATTTTTAAGCTTTGGAATCAAATGGCTTAACATAGTGAAAGTGGCTAGCAGGAACAAATACATAACATTGAGTTCTTCCCACGAAAAATGCCTTCCAGCCCCAAATGAAAACAAGTTATCTAGTTAAAAAAAAAAAACATTTCAGAACCTATAATACATATTTACAATACAGCAATGAAGATTTATCAATGGTGACTACACATTAGCAATATATTCAACTTGGAAAGAAAGAAAAAGATGTGTCAACCAAGGGTTATTGATGTCAGAAGTCATAAGTGTAAAATATTTCAGTTTTGTATTCAGTGATACATAAATTGTGACTCATATTGAGTATAATTTTAATCATGGTGATAAAAAAAAAATGTGTATGAACATATTTTATTTTCTGAAGATCCCTCCATATGCATATATTGATTTAAAATCACGTCAAAAAATATGCAAGAGGCATATATTCTTGCTTTAACTGATTCACTGTCAATTTGAAAAGCATTATTCAAAATGAATTATGCTATTTATTTATTCATAAAAGAACTCATTAGATTTATTCCTGAAAAAAATGATGAAATCAATGTAAAATTTCAGGTAGGTTTTTACTTCCATATAACACATCTGATAATGCTATTACAATTCAGTGAAAAAATTTTTAAAGAACTGAACAATTTCAGATGTAAAATATTTAGGATGCGTGAAAAACTACCAGATCATTTTGAGCTGTAGGCTAGTATTGACATGGCCTTACCATGCAAAGGTACACTGTTGCTACAAGTTGTGCATTGATCACATGAAAACATTCAATGCAAGATGAAATTATTTGATGATGTGATAACCAATTTCCCCCCTCCCTTTTTTAAAAAAACTGTTTGCCTGTAACTGCTCACAGAGACTAAGCCATTTTGAAAAAGCATCTTGCATAAAAAATTATAGTGATTAAGTTCATCTTTAGTCTTGAAAACATGTGAGCATGTCATGAAAAGACTGGACCATTGCTTTAAGGCAGATTTTGTTTTATAACAAGGTACATATATTAATTGTGTCAGGTGAACTTTTCTACAATAGAGGTTGCCTTTAATTATATATATATATATATATCTTTCTCATTTGTATGTGTAAGTGGAATTTTGAATTTTAATGACTATTTAATAAGACTTAAAGATGGTTGAAGAGTTAAAAAAGGAATTACATCATAAAAATCAGTATTAAAGGATCTACCTACTTATGCAATCTTAAAGAAGGTGGTAATACTTATAGATTATTTCACACAAGATTCATAATACAATATGTTGCTTCTAAGATGTTTTTCTACCTGAATATTTTTGGCCCTGATGATTAGATTTGAATAAAATTTGGAACATAGACAACCATTCTATATTCTTTCATAGACTATTTAGACCTGATTAAAATTAAAAAGGAGAATATTTTTGAGGTTCATTAATTAATCCATTAAATTTATAATTTGAGATATGACATATATATATATATATATATATTTAATTATATTAATTTTATCCAACCATCCTAAGAACTGCATATTAAGATATCATTTTTTGATGACTGTACAGCTTAAATGGTTCAATATTCTCATGACATCCAGTGACTGTGATCATAACAACCTGAAATCAATTTCCTATGTGACTATGCCAGACCTCTTTTAACTGGCATACCTTTGGACTACCTTCATATTGTTTTAAATTCTTCCTTTCTCATTGTTCAAATTCTCAATTTCACTGGACTTAATATTCATTGAACATTTAAAAATATGTTTAGATACCACAAATATCAGAAGCTTAAAGCTGAGAAATATTTAGCAAAATGTGTCACAGATTAGGATTATATATTTACCATATTTAGTCAAGTACAGGTGTGTGTATGTGTCTTCTATTACTGATTATTAATTTACTCTGCAGATGCCAGGCATTTATGCTTTCTACAACCTTAAACTTATAATTCCATTAGTTCCATATATTTGGTCACGTATGTTTAATTTAAATGAAAAATGTTTTTTGCATGTATTATCATTGTAGTATGTGCTTAAATTCCTGCTCTCTGAGCATCTCCTTATACATTGATTATATTTTTCTTGTCTTCTTCTATGGATTAGATGGAATAATATTTATACAAAACAGAAATTATCAGAACATTCCAATAAATTTTCTTTTATACCCTAGCCTTGGTAATTTGTCAATGAAACCAAACAATCATGTAGGCTTTGAAGAACAAAAACTCAACCATGAAATTTACAACAATTAAAAACTTTTGAAACAGAATTACATAAAACAACAAATATCTTGTAGTTAGTAAGTCAAACCTTTAAAGGACACAGAAAGATCTATATGCATTTGTTGTATTGTATTTTAGAATTTTAATACTTCAAATCAAAGTGTAAAACACACATTATATTTCATAATTTTTTAAATAATTATTTTAGATTATAAAATTCTTTTTATAGGTAAACATCCAGTATCTGCATTGATGGAACTGTGTAGTAAAAGGAAATGGAAACCTCCATTGTATACTATTATAAAAGACATAGGTCCTCCTCATAAGAAATTATTTCTTTTCAAGGTAAAATAATCAATCATTTTTCACTTTTTAAAAAATGTTTGTGAAGATTATATATTAATTTTTATAATAAAAAAATTTTAGGTTGAAGTGAATGGTGTGGAATATCAACCAGTTATGCCGTCTTCAAACAAAAAAATTGCTAAAGCAGATGCTGCTATAGTATGCCTACAAACTCTAAAAGTTTATATGCAATAAAAAAAAGGAATGTTTAAAATTTTTCTGTCATCGTATGTTTATAATGGAATTACTAAATCTTTGTATTTTGTCAATGCTTCAAAATATTAAATTTAATAATTATTTATCAGTAGAATTATAAAATTGCCATTAAAATACTTTCACATGAAGTTCATTAAAAGACAAAGTCCAATTCAAAGAATTCCTATGTTGTCTTTGGGAAAACACTAAAAATAAATTCCTCTGTATATTTTTAACAGCACACTAAATTGGAATATTGATGAAACCTAATGATATCGAGTTTATTGGATGTTGAAGTACATTCATCCAAAAGAAATAGGAACAACTTAGTCATTTCCACAATTCTGATCATAACTAGACAAAATTGGTATCAATGTTGATGGTTCAAAAGAACTAGATTATAGCATTGAAAGACTATTAACTAAATTAATTCAATTTTTCCTGCTTGTTCGATTTTTCATCATAAAATTCTTTTAGGAAGGTTTTAAAAAAAGGTATCTCAAACTATATATATAAAATCAACACTTAAACTTTTTTCTTCCAATTCAAAAAATATAAATTAGCAAAAAAAAATTTATGTATTTGGATTATGCATGTCATAAAACCTTTAAATTTAAAATGTCCTACAATTTCTTCCAGTAACTTAGGTAGTATTCAAGGTCAAAGTTATTAGAAATCAGTCCTAGTACAGAATCATTTACTAGTTTAACTATTGAAGAAATCCGGTATATGATCCACTAACAATTTAATTATCAGATTTGAATGAAATGACTGGTAAAGGCAACTTAAAGCATTCAGC
This sequence comes from Nephila pilipes, assembly GCA_019974015.1. NCBI lineage: Eukaryota > Metazoa > Arthropoda > Arachnida > Araneae > Nephilidae > Nephila > Nephila pilipes. Next base: position 421,551 of record BMAW01042029.1, on the reverse strand, counting down.
TTAATTAATCCATTAACAGGGATATCAATTGTAAAAGTTTTATATATATATATATAACTTAATGTGTATCACTTTTCAAATTTCATTTCTCAGCAGCCACTGTATTGCATTGAAGACGACTAAATTGGGAAAGAGAAATCTTCAGCTATATTGACATGAATATTTCAGTTGGATTTACATGCACGTATAAACTGAATTATCAATAACTAATACACAAAAAGAATATTTCACATGTTATATTAATTTCTGTCATAATTGTCTCAATTGAATATAAAACTGATTTAATCAAGATTTTCACAAAAGATATTTCAATATTCAAGGAATTTATTTTTTACTTTGGTGTATATATATAAATTTGAGAACATCACAGATTACCATGAGAAATATATATATATTAAAACACATTAATATATAAATATAATTGCAAGCAATAGCTTTACATAAAAATTAATACAATGACCATAAAGCTATGTATTTATCTTCAGATCCTGAAGCAAATACAGAGTTATGTTTGGCTACTGATGCTGGGCAGAATGACAAACAATGAATTGGGAATTCGTGGAAACTTAACACAGCTAATAATTTCAAACTCTTCCAACTAAATACTCGTATATTACTATCACTTCCAGCAGCTATCACTATTTTTCTATCTTCTCTAATTTTAACAACAATGATTCCTGGATTGCTTACATCAATTGTTTGTATTTTACTTATTACAAAATTTTCTATTATTGTCCATGTTACCAGACATTTATCAGTAGATCCACTAATGCCTCTATTTTTACAATCTGAATCATAATCTAAACACATTACTGGTTCTTCATGAAGCTTCAACTGAGAAATCTCAAGTAGGGATTCACAATTCCACAGTCCTATATGTCCACTTTCATAGCCAGTCAAAAGGAAATGTTTTTTCTGCATTTGAATAACTTTTATACACATGCACATTCCAACAGAGTTCTCCATAGTCATCTTTTCATATGTATCTTCTTTTTCATAATTGTGAATTCTCAGTTCATGAGAATCGCAGTTGAATAATACAACATTAGCAATGTCACTGGTAAAATAAAGTACTGAAGGACAAAATCCAACATTTGAGGATTGAAATCGTCCTAGAAAAAAATTAAAGATGCAAAAAACAGAAGGCCAAAATGATTTATTATGTTCATTTATTCATTTAATGTTTCCTCTAATGATTTAGAAAAACTTGCATTAAAGAATATGGCAAACTAAAACATTTTCTTTCATACAAAGTAAACCTACATCCAAGATGTATAAGTGCAAAAAAGAGTGTTTATGAAAATTGTTTTTTTTTTTTCTATTACCCAGCATATTTACATCACTCAGTACCACATCAACTGAGAATAAATATTTTATTAAAATCATTTAAGAATTATCTGAATTAAAAAAAAAATATTTAATTTCAAATTTTCATTTTTTATAAATGTTAAGAAATTAAATTTGGCAATTATTTTCTCATTAACATAAATAAAATATGCCAATGTAAAAAGAATTAAATGCACAAAAGTCCTAACTTCCAATCTTACCCCACATTTTTGGACATTCAATAAATAGGCCCCCATTTTTTTTAAATGAAATTAAAAAATCTTACTTATCACCATCCATTGTTGATCCTTAAACTTCCATATATTCAGAATATCATCTCTTCCTTGACTTAAAAGTGTGGACTGGTAATAGTTCAGAAACAAAATTGACTTTTTATCATGGCCCTCTAATCTATAATCTGTTCTGAAGGTCTGGAAAAAAAATTATATACTTAACTATGTAATATTTATGCAATTTTATGTATATTTTTATAATGACTGATAAAAAGGATTTTTTAAAAAAAAAAAAACATTACCCTCTTCAACAAAGATTGTCTCAAAAATAATTTTAGTGCTATTTTAGAACATTAATTAGAATTTCTCTTCAGCAAATATACTGTTATTTTTTCAAGTCCCTATAGAATTTTTTAAAGGAAATCAATGCAAACAAATAACAAAATTCTGTAAAATTTCAGCAATAAAGGATTAATTTTAATGTTCAGAATTATTTATTGTAATTTTACTTCTACAAAAGCATAAACAGATAGTCCATTTGTTGCTGCTCAGTTTAGATCTTTCAATAAGAAAAGGAGAATTTTGTAAAATGAAGAACCAAGCCAATTCCGATCTCTTCCTCATTATTTGACTTGTTAAAAAATGCCATTTCTCTCATTGGTAATCAAAAACATCTTAATTTTTACACAATATATTCAGGGTTCATTTTAAGATAAAAAAAAAAGGACATAATTTGAGTAAAGTTGATACTTCCAATTGGTTGGATTTCTGCATTTTGATAAAATACCAAACATATAATTTTTAATACATCACAATAAAGTTAAGCAGCTTTTTTTTAAATTAATCTTTTAAAAAATTAAAAACCTTTTTAAAGAATGTAAGTAGTTAACATTTCAAATCTGATTACATGTACAAAGGTTGTTTGAGTACAGTTAATTTAAAAGAAAATTATATTTATACAGGAGTATACAAATAAAAATGCAATATTTTATTCACGCATACAATCTTTGCCCAAAAATTTCTGAATTCAGGAATTGATTTTTTGATTCCCTAAAAAATAAAACAGAAAATGTGTTTCGAATTATGAACTTCAGACAAAAACAATTTAATTCACTAGTCAAGGTACTACTGTGTTTAAAATCAATAGAATTAAACACAAAAAATATCTTATATTATTCACACCTTAATACATTTGATTGATCTTAAAAAATTCTGTTTACTATAGAATGTTTAAGTTGCTAATTATTTGCAAGATAAAAAAAAAAAAAGAATAATCATATAATTCAAAGGGGGACAATTATACTTATTTACTGTTGAAAAATTCGGTACTTTTCCATTTCGCTGGCGCAGGAAATAAAGTCGCCAAAAATGACACAACTAATACCAAAAAGAAATACTTTTTTTGGTGTATACTGTGTGTTGACACCAATAAAGTCTGCTTAGTGAGTTTTGTGCCTGCGAAATGGAAAAAATACTAAAAATTCTTACAAGGTAATTATTAATTGAAAAACATCAGGCAGACTCCATTATAGAAAACTTCACTAATGCCGAAAGTTGGAGAATTTTTTTTTGTTAAACATTCATCAATTAATTGATGAATATTCTAATTTATTCATTTAAGTTTTAAAAATATTTTTCAGATATTGTGAAACAAATTAAAATCACATTAAATTTACAACGTAGAAAACATTTTATAAAAATGCGAAGGCAATACATGAAAGCTATTGTGTGAAACACTTAAGGCAACATAGCAGTTGTGATGAAATTCAAAATAGATTTGGTAACAATTATCTGATTATACATTTGAAGTCTATAGATTGCACAATTCTCTATATGTTACATATTTACTAGAAATAGTGTAGGTGGAAGACACTTTTTTAATTCCAAACAATTGTATGTATATGCTCCTTACAGAAAAGCAAGGATTGCCACATTTGGCAATTTATCTCCAACAAATATTTCCGTAGTCAAAGGTGTGGACTAACTGCATTCTAACCGAATTCACTTTAAAAGAAGTTACATGACACTCAATTTCAATATAATAATTCTGTAATTAATTCAACATACAAATTATATTAAAATAAAGTTTTACAAACTACTTAATATGTTTAATACATTACTTTTCATCTATACCTTTTTTTAAAAAAAAAGAATTGTTATTCATATAGAATTGTCATGATAAATCAGTTGGAAAAAAATGGAATGCTACATAAAAAAATGTTGGTAAATAATAAATATAAGAAAGGGAAATACTAAAAACCAATTTGAATTAAAAGATAAAAAATAAAGAAAAAATTGCAATCCTCAAAAATAACAGAAAAATGAAAAATACAAAAATTACATTTCATTTGTTGCACAATCATTTTCTTTTTATACTTTAATTACATATGGCTGCAATAGAGTTAATAATATAAGATTACCAGATAGGCACCTTCAACAAATGATTTTCATCAGCAATGTAATAAATATCCTAATTAAAAAGCCTGACTTTGGATAAACAAAAAAAACCTTAATTTTGTTTTAAAAAACAAGATTTTTAAACAACATATATTTCTAAAAGTATACATTTTAAATATCTAAATTTTAAAAATCCTTCACAATTCAAAATAGAATTAAAAAGAAATAATAACCAGATGGAGTCATTGATTTAAAAAAGAAAAATTAAAGACATGTGTTAACTTCCTTGCAGTTATTAATAAAATAACAAAGTTGAAGATAAGGTAAAATTATGAACTCCAAATCCCATTAATATGTAAAAGATGGGGACCCATGGTTACTAAACTGTAAATTAGTGTTAAAATAAAGTGATGGATAATGTAAATTCTAACATCAATATGAATTTTCCGTGTTACATTTACACTCTTTCAATATTATTAATTATTACAAACATCACTTATACGAGAAATAAACATTTATAACTTTTAAAATTTGACCAATAAAAAATGGTTGAACATATAGCCAATTTCATCGACTGCGAGATCTTGAAAATAATCTTGCACACAAAAATCCAAAGTGGAACATTTCACTTTCTGAGAAATGGTAATTTATTTTCTATATAAATCCAAGAAAGATAAATAAAAAGGGTACTTTTTCATTTCTCCAAGCAGACTTTATTGGTGACAGCACACAGTATACACATATTCCGTTTGGCGTTGGTTGTATCATTTTTGATGATTTAATCGCTTGTGCCAGTGCTATGGAAAAGTACCATAAAAAGTATTAAAATAGTTAATCCCCCCCTCAGTCCCAAACTTTCAATGGATACAGCTCAAATACTACTATATATTTATCTCTAATTAGTCAGATTTTTTATCTTCTCTTTTAGTCACAGAAATCACTATCTAATCTTTACGATCAGGGGATTTACTTAAAATGCATCAAATTAGGAGCTATACAATTGTGGAATGGATAGAAAATCCTTATGCATTCATTGCAATCAAAAAGGACATAATGCCCACTGTGGAAAGGTTAATCTAAATATCCCAAATCTAATAAAGAATATTGATATAAATAACATGAACTATAAAACTTAATCCTCAATTACCCCTCAATTTATCTTTTACAAAAATATATGTATACCAAAAATTCTCAACAGAATATACCATCAGTTCATTTGCAAAGAAACACTCAAGCTGAGATCTCGCACAAAACATAAGTTGAAATCCCTCCACCTTTCAACTATAAAATCAGAATGAAAATCCTCCTAGAAAAATTAATGCTTTTCATATGGTCCAAGACCAATATGGTATATTTTACTTCATATGGTCAGTACCAATTAGAGTTTCTGTGATATTTTCACTCACTTATCGAAACTCGTAGCTTCCCAAAGGTTAACTAACTTAATGAATATTTAGAAACTTATGACCCTAATCTAAGAAGACCACAAAGTATTCTTCATACAATTTTTTGTCACCGGCTTAAGATCATTTGTTTTATATATCTGCTATCATTTTCATCTTAAATACTCCTTTCACCAAGCTAAAATCCACCTGTATATCTACCTCACTAATCTAAGAAATTCACTCATTGCATTAGTTTTACCAACCCCAAATCTTAAAGGTAATTAAATGGCATTTTCCTTTTGTAAAGTAACTAATTGCAAGACGTTGAACAGTTTTGTGGCTAGAAGCTCCATCATAAACTCAGAAATGAAATAAAACAACAGAAGATGGATAAATGCCTTTAATAATATACAGTGAGGGCTTTCAGTTATGAATTACAGAAAAAGAGTATTGGGCCAAATATAATCATCAGGTTCAAGCTGAATTTAGCGATACTTAAAGTATTTTTAACGATAAATATTAATAGTTTAGTTAAGAGATCCTTATTTTTTTTTAAAAAAAAAGACGCCAAAATTGTTAATTTGTGCTACATAAATAATTTTTACAAATTGACAGCATAAAGAATGAGCATAACAACAATACTGCAAGCAAAGATACTAACTTTCAGATTCCAGATAAAAATCTCGCCAGTTTTACTTCCAGAAATCAGCGAAGGATGGGATGATATACAATCATCTATGTCCTCAGTAAAATGTAATGCAGTAATATGACCTTCATGTCCTCTTAAAATAAAAAATGGTGGTGGTGGCAATTTTGCCATTTCAAAACAAAATTTTTAGCTATTAAATGCTGTTTGTAGGCAAATGATCTTAACTAATTTTAAAAATGCTTTTACAGCATATTAAACTTCAAAAGCTTTTGTCTCTTTTCCATTGCGTCAAAAATTACTTCATAAAGATCACACACACATAAATATTTGTAAATTACAATTAATTCAACAGTTTAGGTAAACTTCTTTCAAAGACAAATTACCGGGATAACATTTAAAGCGACACAGGGTTGATTGATTGATTGACTAGACTGAGATTTCGAGCAGCAGATTTCTTTGAATTTTATGCACTCAAATTTTTCACCTTTTGTAAAATAATTCTAAATATTTAATTAACTACTTCTTTATACAAGAGCTCTGTGAAAGTAGTATTGTATTGTTGATTTATCTTGAGTTTATTCCAATGACTGTTGTGTAGTTCCCATGTAGATTAAAAGGATATGTTCTAAATCTAGCAAAAATGTGAGTTGTGTTAAATTTTATTTATCAAAATTCCTTTGCTGGTGCTGCAATAACTTTTACTCCTCCAAGTCTGTTAATTCTGAATATATTTTTTCGGAAAGTTTCATTTCCTGAAGATTCAGGGACAAGTTCAACATTAAATCTTACAATGGGAACGCTGTAGTAGTTGTATTCAGTCCCTATTTCCGGTTTCATCGAAATCTCTGAACAATGAACCGAAACCGAGGGCAAACCTTCCCGTCTTCCGGTCGATTGCTGATCAATGGGGAATCAACGAAATTTAACTAAGTTTTTCATACCTTTCACTCAAATTTTTGAAACTTTTTTGAAAGTTATATCAAAAGGAAATTTGAAATATCAATTATACGATTAACAATAAATGATACTTACGAATCAATACATAATTTTTTTATTTCATTCTCTACTCATATTCTGAAACTCGAGGTGTTAATTGCCAAAAGAATCTGCAGTTTGATGGAAAAAAGATATTTGTTTTCAGACAATTTTTTTTTTGCAATTAGTATTAGAAAATAGGAAACCGATAAAAGCTATTTAATTATGTTCGGATTTTGAATTTCTTTTCTTTCTTTTTGTTTTTTGAAAAAATGAAACATTTTTACATTCATTACTTGACAATTCATTCAAACAAAAACACTACTTGACATTCATTTATAGTAACCGTGCCTGTGATTCTGGCTATGACTTCTTGGATAAATTTCTTGAAATAAATTCAAAAGTTTATATATATATATATATAATGGAATTGCTCACTTTTAATAATTTCTTGAAGATTGATGGCTTTTGGCCTAGGTTAAGAGTATTGTTATTTTATTAACAGACATTTTTTTTAAAAAAATACATTAGCTATTTAAAGCAATTTGTGATCTATTTTTCGATTTTGTCTATTATATATATATATATATATATATATATATATATATGATCAAAACATCAAAATTATAATTCACAAAATATCAGTTATAAGCAAATTCAACATATCAATCATAAAATCATACATTAAAGTCTAAAAACTACATATTTGAAGAAATCAATAAAAAGTAAATGAGATTAATATAATTCAAATAAAAAAAATTGTTATTATTTAAACATACTAAAATTAAATTTAAAACTAAAACCTATTATTTAACTGAAAAATTAAACGAGAAAAGCCAAGTGAAAGAAGCATGCGTATATACACTACTGGCCATTAAAATTGCAACACCAGGAAGGAATGATCTAACGAACGTAAAAATCACATGAAAGGAAGAAGTTAGGATATACAAATGATTAGTATTTCGGCGTATTTAAACGACGCAAGAACATCTGAAGCACTGCAAAAAAAGAAATGTTGTGTAGTGGATCTCTAATTCGGAAAGCGTTTCGAAAGGTCGGAGTTCACTCAGAATATCGTGTCATGTCTCGAGTAAGAAAAAGAAATGCTTACTGGAAAGTGCCCGAATTCAATAGAGACAGGATAGTTGCTTAACGAGAATGCAGATTATCATTGCATGATATGGCCCTTTTCGCTCGGCAAAATAAAACTATCATGCGAATATGGAATCAATGGGTCGCTGAAGGTCATACTGAACGGCAAGCAGGATCTCTATGTCTCCCATGACTAATGGCTGAGAGGACAGACATATTGTGAGGTTGGCCCAGCAAAACCGTTCTACTACATCACTGATTATTAGTCAGGAAATGGGTATGTTTGCAGCTCGTACAGCGCAACGACGTTTGAAGCAGCGTGGACTGTCAGCATGGCTACCATTACTCCAGCTTCCCTTGACAATGCAGCATAGTGAGAAACGGTGACTCTGATGCGCCGAACGACAAAGCTGTATACAGAAGTGGACAATGTCATCTTTTCAGACGAGCCCTGTTTCTGTGTGCAGTATTCTGATAACCGTATGAGTATATGGAGGCTCCGAGGAGACCGCTCATCGCCTGGTTGCCTTCGATATCAGCATAGAAGTCCAACACATGGTATGATAGTTTGAGAATCGTTGCGTACGTGACACGATCATCTCTAGTTCGGATCGACGGTAATTTGAAAGCAAATCGGTACATTTCTGATATCTTACGTCCAGTGGCTGAGCCCTATCTTTGAGGTCTGCCAAACGCCACTTCCAACGAGATAATGCAAGACCACATGTTGCATGTCGTGTTTTGACGTACCTCAATACACAGGGTATTTGCTTGTTTTCCTGGATGGCACCGTCTCCAGATCTGTCACCAATTGAAAACACCTGGTCCTGGATTGTTGAGAGACTTGTGAGCCACTCCTCTCCAGAAAAAAAAAATTGATCAAGTGTAGCATAGACTTGAAGCAGCATGGAATGAGTTTCCCGTTTCTATCATCCAAGCATTGTTCGACACCATACCTACACGAGTAAGAGCCATTTTGACGGCTAGAGATAGCAACCATTTCTACAAATTTCGAAACCCTGTAAATCCCCAAATGGCTTGACAATTTAATCATTTTGTCATCGTGCCATACTGCTTACGTACATACTTGTGTGTGTGTGTGTGTGTGTGTGTGTGTGTGTGTGAGTACTTCGTTCAGTTTGTGTGCTCAATTTAATCATTTGTCTCATTACCCATACAACTACACTTGATACTATTATTATTGATGGCTGTTAAACGTATTGATGTGATAACAATGTGTGTGTGTGTGTGTGTGTTGCTGTGTGTGTGTGTGTGTGTGTGTGTGTGTAGAGATTTGGCCATCGACACTCTGGAACACGTGCCAGGTAGTATTTTGCATGAGGAGAACGGATATAGGATCTTGGCTGGAGTCCATACATGTTAAGACTAGAGGGTCTTAAGCCTGGCAGACCTGGAGCGCTTATATTAAGGAATTGTTTCAATGAGAATTAATCGAGTTATGGTTTTATATAGTGCAAAATGTGCTTTTAAATCTATTGTAATATCCTGCTTAGAGATTAAATATATTTCTTGGTGTTCCACTGTAAAAGTTTTCATTCTTTGTTCCATGAATAATTGCTAGTATTGCATTTGTGATTTATCATTTCTCATCATTTATATCCTCTTCCCACACCCACCAAACCCACACACACACACAAAACTCTTTACACAGATACACACAACACACACACACACACACCATATATAATAATATACTACTACTATATATATATATAGTATATAATATATATATAATTTCGTGCTACTTGTTTGTCCCATGAATCAACTCTAAATGAACCGATTTTAATGAAATTTTTGCACACTGCGTGATGTTTTGGTCAACTTCACAGATAGGTAAATTTTATCTTAATCTTATAGTTACGATATTTTTTGGCTGCAAATTATTTGTTTAATTTATTGCTTTTAACAACACCAAATTTCTTCAAAATGTTTGGCAACAATATTGTGTTTACATAACTGTGTTTACAATGGTACTCATTTTCGAATGTTGGAGTTGATTTTTGAGTAAATTAATTTCCGGTTAGATATTTTCGATTTTATTAGTTAGCATGGTTGGAATGCAGTTTAGCTCACTTGGCGACAGGAATTGTTGAGCGATATTTTTGCCGTGGCCAGTTTCATGCTTTCTCTCCCACTGCGTTGCTTTAGCCGTGGCGAACCTTTCGAATAAGACGCATGATACATGATTTTGTTACTAGTAACAAAGCTTTCTTTATATATATATATATATATATATATATTTATATACCTTTCTCTAACCATTTTTTTTAAAACTTTTGTTGCTTTCATGGGAGCTACCGTTTCAATTTGCACTCGAAAACGGATTCAGATCACCTGATATTATTTTTCGTTATACAATCCTCTGATCATGTTTTTCACTTTTGTTGTTTATCCGGGGCTAACGTTTCCGATTTGCCATAAATCGGAGTTAAGGTCATCCACCTTTTCCCCTCTTCAGTCACGGTTACTTTTCCCAGGTTCATTACACCTCCACCAATCTCACACTCAGGCAGCTTTTGTGGATGTTTATTTTTTAAGCCAATCACAGACAGTTCTTCTTTGCATATCGTTTTTAAACCAGAAATTATCCTTTTTTTTTTTTTTTTTTTTTTTTTGGATTCTGTAATCAGGGTTAATATTTTTTGCGCGTTTCCGTTGCTGAGTGGCGATTTCTAAGAGTTTCCAGAATATTCTTTGTCCATTCCGGTGTAAAAGTTGTGCAGTTCAGTCGTTTATTAATTTTGCTGTGTGTTGTTACTTTTACGTTTAACGTTCTTAACGTTTTTTATTCTAATTCTCCAGCTTGGTTGG